>PNEQ01071067.1:8351-20067 GCA_003012365.1 Medauroidea extradentata
AAAAAAATGGGGTAGGGGGGGGGGGCTCGTACGTAAAGCACTCGCTAACCTTCTTAATCAAGTAATCAAGATGAAACAAACTGAAACCTCTCTGAGAGGTACCTAATGGGGGTAGTTGGGGTGTGTCTCCTATTATGGTCCTGAGAACTACTGTCTATCCCATGTAAGAAATCCATATTTTGACAACCGATGCTACCAATATTTTTAACACGTGGCAGAATAACATACCATTTAAAACAACAGGATGTGATCGTATGACCTGATGAAGCAGTAGTGGCAGCCCTGATCAACATATCCAGCATTAGTCAGTTAACTATTTAATTCTATCCAAACTGCGTGATTTCTATAACTATTTTACAAACAATCGCACCATTATCAACAGACCTGTACCGGCAACCAAAACAAAGGACGCCATTACGTAAGTTTCTCGTGCGTTCATGTTTCGTGACCGTGTGCATTTGTAATTATTTTCTTTTAAGGCGTTATAATAAATTCTGTGCTTATATTTAATATATTGCAATGCAGGGATTAAAATACACGGCCTGTAATCGCCAACGACAACTGGATATTTGAAGACATGTTTCGGGAGAGGGAACTGGAAAAACGTTCAGCTTTTCAGCATTGTGGCATGTCTACAAAAACAATCGCTAAGTAAGAAGCATGTAATTCTTCCAGAGAAAAGTGCTTCAGACAGTAAAAAAAAATGTTACCTCCCTTTTATTTTAACGGAATTTGTGTTATATTTGTACGGTTCTTGTTGTGGGTGTATATGTAAACATGCTTTTTCAAGTCGCCTTCACAATAAATTATTTTTGTACGAAAATATCCGTGTTTTTATAATATTTATGGAAAGTAAGTGGTACCATTTAATATGAAGTCCACGTGATATTTTGTGCCCATCAGCTGCAAAAGTGTAGGCCTACATATTACCAAAAGAAAAGGTGACAGAAAACTTAAGCCTATGATGTATTTCCCGGCCATTAAAGTGTATGTGTTTAGTCATGTGTTACCAAAAGATTTAAAGCTGATTTGGGAAATTAGCCCTACCCATGGTTGTTTATTACTTACGCTTTTTGTTGGTATATTATTTCCGTTTAGGTTGTGAGAGTGCAAGTTTTTTTATATATAAGTTTTGTGAGTCGCAAGGCTTTGATAATAACATTGATATTTCGAAGGTAGGCCCTACCCACAAAAGGTAAGTTTTTTTGGTTGTCTGCTACATGAAACTTAAAACTACTTGTTTGATTTTATAGTGCAGAACCAAATTGAAGGCAACAAGAAAAATAATTGAATTAATGCTTTCATGTAGGCCTATTATATATAGGGTATATTTTTTTCGTCTAAAGATGTTTGTTTGCACTGTCGTATGCTCTTGCAACTTCATTTTGTTGTAACCAAATAAGGTACTATTATTTAAACATTTTAGGTGTCAAGTTGAAATTAAATAAATAGATAAGTTATCCATACAAGTATTTTTGTAATGCCATTAAATGTTACAATTTTGAGCGTACCTAAGAAAATATACAATAAATTATGTAAAATTTTGAGTTGTTATATTAACTGAACTACTGAACAGTAGGCTACCTATTGCTGCAATATGAAATAATTTTCCATCAAAATAGCCGACCTATAGTAAGACTTGTGCAGTCAGTATTGAAAACAAATTACCTTACTTGTCTGAGATCTAAAAACAAACAAAAGAAAATCAAAATACACTTTGGATTCTATTGCAATGATACTATACCTTAACTGTTGACATGTTTTGATTGTCAGCTGGTAAGCACATGGTGGTGGAAGGATACATAATGTTTTTGTTTACATTGCCCTACTTTTTTATGATCTGTCAAATAATGTAATTCTTATACAGTATGGACAATAACATTTATGGTTAAATTATTCATTAGCACGAATGAGAAATAAATAAAAAATAATAATAAAAAGTTAACTTTCACTTAAGACACTCATGTTTATTTAGTTAAATTCACCAATACAAATGGTTAAGTGTAAGAGAAGGCTAAATGCCTTAACTTTGTCATTTGAATAAAGCCATTAAAAATTAAATTCCATTATCAAGGTTGTATCATCATAAGCATTTGTTTATAAATGTTAACAGGCAAAGTTGTATTTTAAAACGTGAAAGCAAGCTTCAAATTTCGCAAGATAAAAAGGCAAGAAAATTAATGAATTAATAAGTAGGTAAAAACTTTCACTATGCCTCGGAAACTAAAAGTGATCTACTTGGCCATAGGCTTAACCATCTAGGTAAACTCATCCACGAGCATGCTGAGGTTAGTGATCACTGCCAGCTAGAGACTGCTCTTTCTACTATGGAAACATTGCTATTTAAAACCTACTAAATACAGAAGAAGAGAGAGTTAAAAAAACAAATAGAAAACATACCTGATTCTCGTAGGCCGGTCACATCCTGGCACCTGGCGCCGTTGTCCACGGCCGTCGACGTGCGATGCACACATCCCGAGCTCTCAACAACGACTCACATCATAACAAAGTTATATCTTCTTGATAAACATCCCGCTCGAACACGTGGATAAAAAAATACTTCGTCGAAAGTACTTCACGTCATTGTAAACAGTCGCACGAACAAGAGCAACGCGTACCACACAAACAAGTGCGCGAGTGCATAGAGACAAGAGACAGAGAATGCGAAAGAGAGAGAGATTAGACAGTTGGTAACAGTGGGACTAGACTCAAGGAGGCGAAAAAAAGGGTGGGAGGAGGAAGAGAGGATGGACGCGAACACAGTGTCCAAGGCGAGGGGAAGGGAAGGAAGACAAAAGAGAGAGGTGGGGAAGGGGGAAGAGTGGTATGATGCCTGGCGTGAACAGTTACGTAATCGCGCTGGTCTGGTGCTTACTAGGTAACCGTCAACTGGCAAATAGAACTGCTATCGCATGCACCAGCTGACCGGTTGCTAACCCAGCTTCAACGAACTATGTTCTGACAAATACTAACGTCATTTAAAAGTGAAGTGTGAAGCATAATACCATGTGCAAGGATCTCAGGCGGCAAAGTTAGACAATAACTACGCTTTCACAGCTGCTTCAAACGAGGTTAAAAATTATTTCATCTACCTTTTCACTAAACGATTCGTTACAAACAACTCTGACTAACGATGACGTGATAATTAAGACATCTCATCACAGTGAGATACAAAAATAAAGCTGCTTAAATGACTGTAGGTTGATCCAAATGAGAGAAGATAAAAAAAAAAAAAAGCAATTCATGGATAAGTTAATGTTCAAGCGAGAAATATAGAGATCTTAAGAAAAAATCATACTCAATAAAATTTGTAATTTAAAAAAACAGTCGCGACATTACTCCCTCCTTATGTTGTTGTGTTCCTCCACAGCAAACATAGTGAACAAAAGTTATCTGGGACCTAAAACTTTACCAATCTATTCTATCATAATGAGGTATAAACTTACAACTTAAACTCGAAGCTTGCTTTAGTGAAGTGTTTTACAATGGTATCCCATTCTTGTGTCAGGCAATCTTTAACATTTTTATAATGTTGTTTGAATGGGAAGAGAAAAACAAATAAGAACATTAGAAATGAAGGGATTTTCAACATTTGTTTGCGGGGATGGTCAAATGGTGGCTTCATGAAGGCTGCAGAGGTCCTGTCGGTGACTTCTTAATTTGGAAGTCCAATGACAGAAGTCGTACAACAGACTCATAACTAGCCAGTCGGTTGACACTGTGTACCAGCATGATCAGTAACCAGCCACCACTCCATCCGATCTCGTTCCAGTTGTGGTGACTCTTATAACACAATTGTACACAGGTGGGTATCTCTTCATACAAGACAAACAAAGACACTGGCAAAACAAAGTACAACACTAAATAATTCTCATTTTTTTTAAAAGGCTATTTTACTTTCTTTATTCCTTAGGAAGAAACCAGATACCAATGCAAAATTATGCATCTCACATGTATTTCGTAGTAGTGTTCGAGAAGTTGTACACCTGCTCAGCTTCCAGTTACCAGTAAACTGAGGAAGACGAACGATGGAAGTAGATTCGACACCTCCAGGAAGTCTTTGGGTGTCCCCAAAAATTCCAGCCATCAATGGAAAACGTTCCTACTTCGGTCCAACTTGCTGCATGACATCTACTCCATACTTTCACAGCCCTGGCTTTGACAGACCAGTCTTTTCCGGCCAAAAGTGGAGTATCCTGGGGAGGGTGACTGCAGACGATGGACGTGACGGTCTCGTTGAAGGAAGAGTTCACCTGACCTGACTGGATCACTTGCAAAAGGTTTGTTGGCATAAAGGTCAGAGACTCTATCCCTTTCTCAGTGTTGTCGTTGAGAAGACACAGGGTAGGGTAAGGATAACCCAGAAGTCCTTCGCTCCTACGAATAGACATCATTCTGTCCATCAGCCTGTCCTTGGAAAACACTATTCCTTGGGGAACATTTGGCTGTCCAATTGCTTTCACTGTTCACAATAGTCACTGTGGTTGCACTAACTCACAGCGGAGAACTAACGCTTGCTTTCACAAGTCCCACATTTACTGTTTCACTAAAGTCTTGATGTTTACAAGAAAAAGTAATAGGTTTCGACCTGTTCCCTTTGATCACTACCCTTCCATTACTTAGTAATACCCTTAATTAAAAACATATTAACAGCAAGCGACAGAAAAAAACTAACATTTTTCAACATAATCTATCGTTAGGTAGCACCTGTTAGATGGCTTATCTTCCTTAAAACGTTAAATCAGGAAAAAAAATTTACAATTGTTATAGATCTTTCAATATGACCTCAGACAATAATAATAATGCAACAAAAATCATATTCTTCCCCTTTTACATGGACTAGAGTTTGACAGACACTGTTATCGGGGACCCAAGTTTTACATTTACTTAAATTTTTTTTTATTTATCATCAACAAACAACCAACATTTCTTTTACTAGAAAAACAATTAACACAACTGGCATTTATGATTTACACAAAAAAAGCATCAATACTTTGGGCATGACATTATACTACTGTCCTACTCGTTAAGAGTAAGATAAATCGTGGTGATGACACCACTGTCATCCTTAAGGGTAGCTCATATCCTACCCTCCTGTTGCAAACATCACGACATCTGCAGATGTAGAGCTCCCAGGCTCTTCAGTGGTGGTACTCCCACTAGAAGCACTTCTTTGCTTCCGCAATCTAACACTGAAACACTTCCACATTAAACATAACACAAACACAATGGTTAACATTACAATTACAACAGTACTGCTCACTTCTATGCCCAATATTGACTCAGGGCTCAATGCCGTCACTTGAGGTAGGGTCCCTAAACCTATAATATAATGAAAGGATTTCTCCAAACTATACACAACAAAAATACAAATATTAATCCTAAAGAAATACTCTGGATATTTCTAATTACAAAATGATCATTACTGACAGGTTCTTCCAAGTGAACCTTGTGATGCTTCAATATACTGGTATCCAAAGTTACATTTATGTGTGGTATAACAGAAGGCCAGTTTCTGCAAGACAATCATCTAAGGAGGGGAATACAGTTTGTGTAGACGTGGTGTGGGCAGGGAAATGAAACTTTTTTAACTTTGACCAGGATGCAGGGATAACATGAATTAAATTGAATTTTGACTTAGCTGTGATATTGCAAGGATAGATTTCACTAATTCTTAACTGGCAATCGCAAGGAACTGCTACATCAATAGCTCCTGGCGTTTCGTGACTTTTAAGTGTTCTAGTTACATTTTCACTAAATAAACAAATCAAGTCCAATTTGCCTGAAATTCCGTTCTGGTCCTACCTGAGATATTATCATATGAGAACCTGATAGGCAACTGAACGCACACATTTCTCCCAGACATTCAGCTGTGGCACCTTTATAAACTGCTCTTGGGTATAAGGCCCCTGCTAAAGAATCTCCTGACACTCTAGGAACAAAACGCGAATGGTCTTGGAAGGGTCTGCAATCTTGCAGCGCCCTTCCCTGGATGGTTCGAACATCCTCACCACTCACTGCCAAAAAGGTAGGTTCATGGTGTAGGGAGCACACTGAATTTTTTAATTTAAAAGGAATTACCACAAAATCGAAAAGTTTCCAATTATAATGTTTCTTAACAATGGGGACTTTAATTTTAGCATGCAAGTGTGCTTGATAAATTTTACAATTACATACTGCTAAATGAAAATAAGCCTGTACGTCAGAAGAAGGAATTGCCAAACGATAACCATCCTTTTCAATTACTTGTGTCAACTGATCTTATTTCGATTTCAAAACAGAGGGAGTGACTAGTACCGAGGGTAACTTACGGGACCTGCACAGGTCCAAAATTTCAACTCTAAATAAAGTGTGAGCTTGCTTAGCCACAGGGGCTACAGAAGGTAAAGTGTTTGATGTACTTGTGACAACTCGTGTACTACACCAGCATGACTTTTCTCTATACTGTCCCTAAAGGTCTGTAAATAACTAGTTAAGGGCCGGCTCGATCCATAGGTTCATTGTTGGAGAGATATGGATTTCAATGTAAAATTGAAAGTCGCTTTACTCATTTAGTTTTCGTGATTTAACTTTCAAACAAGAACTGTAATACAGATTTTGAAGACGAATAACTCGCTATAAGACGAAAAAAACTATTTTCGTTATAAAAAATGCATTAAATCGATAGTTTAAATATTAAAATCGCTGCACGCTTCAGGTTATGTAGTTTGGTGGATTAAATATTATATAGCAAATTCCGTTACAGTTAAACACATAAGTAAGTCACTGGCAGCGTAACTCTATCTCATCTAGGAAAAGTGTGAGAAGTCTTCGCGTAAATGAAAAATTAGCTGAGTAATGGGTCGTGTACTGGATGGTGCGCGCGCATCCAGAGGGGAGCAGGGGAAGCGAAGCAGGCGGACGTAGTTGCCATGTCTGTTATCTTCCTGAGGAGTGACCTTGAGCAGTATCTGCGCGGACTCATCTGTAATTCTATAGCTACGCTACAAGGAAGTCGGCGGCCTTGTGTGAACGTTGTTGTCGTTGCGATGTGTATCAGAAAACAATCCACAACTGGATGAGCGAAATGTAAAAACAAACGACTGTCATAATGTAGCAAACAGACGTCTGTCGAAAGGAAAATACAGAATGTTCATGTAGCTAAATTTGTTACGTTTGGACGTATGCACTGTGACAGAATATCACCATGTCTACAGGTAGATAAGCGCGTAATAGTTGTGGTTTTTATTATATATTAGAGATACTGATGAAATATCTACTCGGCAAAAAAAAAAAATCTCATTGAATTTCGATGAGTAATTCAGATTTTATCGACGATTGAATATTTCATTCGTCCGCTCGACACTGTAATTTTCCGTACCCTTTTATAAACTAAACCAAATAATTTTTGTCTTATACTTGCGCACAAATATCTGAACTGCTAGTATTTTTTTTCTTCTGGCTGAATGGTACGTTAGCGTGTATTCAGCCACGAAAATCACTATCACCTGATTGTGCAAGTGTGACGGCTTACTGAATCACAGACTGCAGACTACTTTAACAGCATAAAGTGCAGGCATAGGTTGCACTTCGTTCGTGGTTGCCAACCAGACAAGAATTAAATTTATTCGTAATATATAAATTTGTTTAAATTGTGATTTTCTTTTTCTTATATTTATGAAATCTGAATTTAATTTTATTCCAAAATTATTTATTTAGTTTTTTTTTTTTTTTTTTTTTTTGTTGAATTTAAAACATGCTTTTGAGTCGTTATAAAAGTAGTTTCTAGTTTTAAATTTAATTGTTTTTAGACATTCTTTGTTTCAGGTCATGATAATAGGAGAGATGGCAGGTAAATTATTGTTTCTTGGAGCTAGGAATAAATAGTGCTGTATTTGTGACAGTAGTGACTCAATTGACTCTAGTACAAGACAACACACGTGTTACAAAAACTGAAATTATAATAAACTATCAACTGCAACGGTATAGGACATAATCTTACAAGTGTCTCCATACATAAATTAGTGTATGAAGGTTTTGTTTATCGCCTCGTAGAAAAAGCTCCGCGACTCATTAGTCATTACAAATAAAACTACGCATTCAGCTGAGTTTTATATGAGTCTCCTGGTCATATTAAATGCTGGAAATAGGGTCAATATTTTCACAACGGGAATCATTTCAAAGAAGTTGTTAATGTCGCTGGATTACAACTCTTGCTTGGTAAGTCGTGAGTACTGAGCCCATTCAATACCCTGACTGGTCTGAGTCCAGGGCACACTCATAAGATGCTGATCAAGCATAAAATACAGCCCCATGAAGCAATCAAATTGTGTCTAGACTTGACTGTCCAAGCAAGAATCAAACCAAAAGACAAATGTGTTAGCTCCTCCTGATGAAGACTACGGACCAAACGTATTGGAACAGGAAGATACCGAGGCCCTACAGCAAACATGCAAGCATTTTGTTGAATCGTTGCAAGTAATTGAAGAAAAATAAGACAGAATTGCAGTGCAAACAATTGCACAAAGAGAAAGTAAAAAATGGCGTGATACACGACAAGGTCGTTTTAAATCTAGTAATTCTTGATTGGTTTGCCAGCGGGGAAATTCCACACATTTTTGTAATTTTGTCAAGATATTTCTGTACAAACCTAATATTGTAACACTGGCTTTGGAGTATGGCATTCATAATGAATACATTGCTATTAAGAGCTTCCAGGCAGACATAGTGTTGAATGTCGACAGGTGTGACGTATTTATGAGTTTCATACGTGGTCATTATGGTGCAAGTCTAGATAGTTTGGTTGGACAGGAAACTGCTCTGATTGAGGTGAAATGTGCTCCTTCTGCTAAGTCACTGGGCCTAATAAAAATGCCTAGACAGAAAAAGAACTTCTTTTTGTAGATGACATCCGTCAATACATTAACAGTTAAAAAGACGCAACAATGCTTTTATCAAATGAAAGGAGCGCTGAACATAACTGAACCCGAATTCTACTACAGTACTTTATATAGATGGCAGATAAACTGGAAAGTCTTCGTACAGAAAAAAATATTAAGGAATAAAACATTTTGAAGGTAGGAAATGTTTCCAAAACTGGGGGATTTTATATGTATTGCATGTTGGCAGAAATCGCAGAACCTGTTTTCCCAGTTTGAAATACAATTCGTGAACCTGCATACATAAGTCTAGTTAAATGAAGAAGAAAGCAGAATGAGTTTCACATGTAGGCAGTGTGTATCATGTTAATTATACTTATCACCAAAATAGATAAGGAAACATGTTTACATTTAGTTGTTTTGTGTATATTTTGTCATTATACTTCTGAAATTCTGTGAAATGCAAGTAAAGTCATTATTGCATTAGTACGCCTGTATGGATTTGTGCACTTGAATAATTTAACTGGAGTAATCGGAGATGTCTCGTTTTAAACGATTCTGTATTTCTGTGTGCTTATTTCATGACAGTCTGACGTTTGATTTCTTTGCTGTGGTTTTTATATGCAGCAAGGCTTTTAAAAAAAAGGGAAAAAAGAGTAGAATGACTTCCACTTGACAGTGTGTGCATATTCATTATGTTACGTTACTGAATATTATAAGGAAACAAATTTTAATTAATTTATTTGTGTATAATTGACCTATTTCTGAAATTTTTTTAGCTTGCAAAATCAGTGTAACGTAATTGTAATTATTGCATTAGTAGGCCTACATGGATTTGTGCACGTGTACAATTTTATTTTAAACAGTAATTTGTCTAACGATTGCCATGCTCGATTGACACTGTTTTCTATGTAGGCTGTAAATGTATTTTACGTATATTTTGTTTCAAATACGAGTGTGTTTGTTACACCTGACTTTTTGTGAATGTAGCATGATGTCGTGAAAACAGACATTTTTATTTGTAATGTTTTAATTGTATTACTACTAAGTTGATTACATTATCTTCTTGCCGCAATAGCATTTCAATACGCCATATCACAAACTAAAACAAGATGTTACCAGCATAACTGATGAGCCTACTTTCCTCAACGTGGGTGCTAATTAACCGTGAAAGTTAAAATCGTTTACATAATCTAAAAATATTACATGATAATATCAATTTAGACATATGATACACTGTGTGTACTGAAGATAAGTAAGCTTGCTAAATAATGTGCTAGTAACCAGTTTAATGTATTAGGGAGAAATATTTCTGAGATGTCTTCGTATTTCAAAGATAAATAAAACTAGCAGTCGTTTTCAAAATATTACAGATGGATGAACAAAATATACAAAAGTCAAGTCAGGTTTGTATGCAGTATATGCAGACCAAGTTTAATGAAATTCTTAAAAAACAGATATGTATTACTATGCTAAAAAATATAAAGAAGGTCGTCATTTGAGAATATGAAGACAAGATGAACGGCATGTACAATATTTTCATGATGGAAGTCGCCGTCGAAAGTCATGCCTGGCGACTCCCACCAAAAATGTGACAGGTGGTTGGGTCATAGGAAATAAATAAAGTAAAAATAATAGACACATAGACAGAATTAAACAGATGTTAAACAGATGTGGAGGCAGCCAGAGTCATTGCATTGATAGTTATGTTACTTCTTGTTTGTAGCTTAAGTGTTGACTGTAAATTAAGACTGGGGGGGGGGGGGATGATGTGTGTAACTGAAAACTAGCTATGCAAGCCTATGAGGTGGAAAGCAAATAAACATCACAAGTAAATAAAACAAGCATTTGACTAAACCGTAACAATAAGCAATAAAGATAAAATAAACTCTGTAATTATTAAAACAGTACTGGGGTGTATAAACACATACGGTACGTAGCTCCTTAAGTAAAATAAAAACAAACTAACACTTTAAAGATAGAATTTCCACCTTGTAGCCTAGCTACATAAAGTATTGTAAGGTAGAGCACAACAAACTAACTGAAACAAAATAATAATTTCCGCTTGGCAAACTATCTATTGTGAGCGGTGCTCAAGATCGAACATAGACTAACGACCCAATACGGGTCGCGTCTCCTATCTTGTATAGCGCATGCGCTTGTCACCCATAATCATCTATAAATAAAGTAATTAATTCAAGATACATGTTCTGCAATTAGGGGCTATCAATTAATGTTAAGGGGACTACAGTTCGTATACTTTAAATGAAAGAGTGAATCAAATAATTGGAGTTTATTACAAGAGATTAAAATAAAATGTTACAAAAATAAATTACATTATTGTTATCATGATGTGATGGTAGTACATTAAAAAATGATACTGCAAAGTAGAGTGGTTTCTGGCATTACAAAACAATCACGAGGTCATTACATTACTCTGAAACATTTAGTAAAAGGCGATTGTACTAGCCAACAACAAATGCACTCGTCAACGTATCCACGACTATTATAATAAAACCTGAACGGGAAAGTTAAAGGGGGAATGAATAATAATTAACAATAAAATAATAACAAGAAAGAATACTTATCATTTTGATGTTCCTGTCCAGTGAAGTCTCATCATTCTCAGGGCTACAAAGTCTTCTTCTCCTGTAATAAATAAACGACTACCAGAAATTAAAATTAATAGTGAAACAAAAAAACTAAACTTAACTAGACCGAAACTCCTGCCATCTGGCAGCCCGAGCCCTTAGGCCGTCGCCTCGCCCATCTGGGCATCGCCATGCTAGCCTAAGTTCTACAAAAGAAGTCCCAAAAAAGCTCACGAAAAAGCTCTACAAAAAAGTTTACAAAAGAAG
>PNEQ01071067.1:20167-43180 GCA_003012365.1 Medauroidea extradentata
GGGGGGGGGGGGGGGGGGCTGTCCGAGAGCGGAAAGACAGAAATGTGCTGTAGTGCACTTCTAGCCCATGCGCCGGCCCTAGACAGGGGAGCGGGGGAGTGTTGACAGAGGCGTCCAGTGCCCCCTGAAGGCCGCCGCATGCCGAAGGTACCGGAAGGACCCATAGCACGCAACCGCCCAGCGACACCAAAACATCCATCACCACACCCCCCACCTACCTATAACCTAACACAAGGCCATCGGCCTACACACACTACCGGGACACTGCCCACAAAGGAATCCACTAGCACTGCAGGCTACCAGGAACAGTGAACAACAAAAACTCTA
The DNA here is from genome assembly GCA_003012365.1 of Medauroidea extradentata. Lineage (NCBI taxonomy): Eukaryota > Metazoa > Arthropoda > Insecta > Phasmatodea > Phasmatidae > Medauroidea > Medauroidea extradentata. The sequence goes on from PNEQ01071067.1 coordinate 20,495, forward strand.
CCTGAGAGACTGTCTGAGAACACTCTAGATTTCCACGATCCTAAATTGAAAGCAAAGACTTCCCAAGAACTGAATACTCTTTAAAATTATAATCCAAAATAACTTTACCACCTTTTTTGAGTATGGATAAAAAGAAAAAAACAAAAAAAAAAGTACATGCCCAAAAATTAGCACCGTGACAATATTTAAATTAGCTTTGTACGTAGTATATGTGTTCCAAGTTAAGTGAAATTCTGAAAAATATTTCCTACGATATGTAATATTAACCTATGCTAACAATACCTCAATTGCCGTCATTATTAAAATACGCACACTGGATGAACAAAATACACAATATTCAAGACAGCATTGTATGCAGTATATGCATACCAAATTTGGTGAAGTTCTGAAAAGATATTTCCTAAGAGATGTGATATTAAACTGAAAATATAAATGCCCACCATTTTGAAAATAAGCACACAGGAGGAACGAAATACATAATATTCAAGTCAGTTTTGTATGTAGTATATGTGTACCAAGTTTGGTGAAGTTGTGAAAAATATTTCCAAATATACGTGATACTACACTAAAAATATAACAATGGCCGCCATTTTGAAAATATGTACACAGAATAAATGAAATGCACAAAAGTCAAGGCATGTTTGTATGCAGTACATGTGTATCAAATTTTATCAAATTTTAAAGTACGGTTCCTTAGATAGGTAGCTTTATCAAAAGGTGTTAAAATGATCGCCATTTTGTTAATATGAACATCACGTAAAAGAAATTCTGATACACACACACAGACTACAGACAGAAGGGTGATCTCATAAGCCTACTTTTTCCTTCTGAAAGTAGGCTAACAAGAAATTATCTATATACTTTTTAAGTCTGTTTTCTCATATTTATATACAAGTAAATTTTATAAATTATTGGAAGGCATGTACAGAAGATGCAGCACAGACAAATTATGAAAAACCTGGTTTAGTTTTGTTTACAACCGTTCAAGGTGTTTGCTGTCTTAAATACTTTATTTTCACAGGTTGTGTTATCTTTATAAACGAGGGACATAAGTGGACTTTTTTATGTTTGCAAATTTATTAAGGATGTAAACTGGCAGAGTACCAAATTTATTTTAAAACAATCAAATAGTTTCGTATAAATTACCCTAAACCCAAAATACTTAAAAGTGTCATCATTTTTAAATTCAGAAACAAAAATCACAATATTGGGTGCCATAACACTAATTTAAAATAAAATTTTACGGAAATTGGTTGAGTGGTTTTAGAACTATAGCATCAAATATCTAACAAGTCGTAATCATATTGTCTTTAAAATGGCAGACTTATAAGGAATGTTTCTAAATTGAGTGAAAATTGTTTGTACCTTAAGCATTGTGTCGGTGTGCTTCGGTGAGAAAATTAATTAAATGAAATTGGAAGCAATACACTCAAGTGTTTATCATCGCCAAACAAAATTCCTGTTCAAAACAGCCACGCATTAATAAAAGAAACAAAGTGGCAAAATAAGCAAAAGAACAGGACAACAAACATATACAGTATAAATAAATGTGATAAACACACAAAAATAAACACTTGAGAAAGACGACTAGGCCACAAGCACACCGCACAAAAGAATTAAAATAAAATAAATGTAAGGTGTTTAGAAAATATAACTTAACCTTACTAGATACTTCAAAAATAGTTATAATGCCCAGAGGAACAATTATAAATGATAAGACAATTTGTAATTTGTTAAATAATGAAATTATTTATTTATTTCTTATTTAAGTAAAGTATTTTCTTTTCTTTTAATATGGAAACAAACAAGATACATAAATGACATTGAGATAAATTAGGCATGTAAGCCTATATGAATAGATGAGATTTATTATTAAAATTATGTGCAAACGATAGTATAGATAAAAGGGGTACCCCGCACATTATTTATTACGGAAGTTAATTAAAACATAAAACTTTTAAATCATTAAAAAAATAAAATATTAAAATTAAAATATTACATGAAAGCAAATGCTGTGTTAAAAACAAAATTTAGGATTATGACGTGTCTCGTTAATAGAAAATAAATAATAAAGCGGTAGCTTTAATTTTAAAGAAGGTAAATGATGTGTCCGATGGCACTTAGCTGTCCTGATGTCAAACGTAGTGGTAGTGAGTGAAACGGAATCGGAGATGTAAGCACACAGTTTCGTCACTGATTGCTGGAGAATGGATATGATTGCACACATTCTCAGCAGCAACGAAAACACCAGTCCATTAGCTCAAACACCGGGACGAGCCACAGGCACGAAACAAACCAAGATGGAAAAGTGCCCATAAGGATGTGAGGTCCAACACTTGGACCCTCACTAAAAGAAAGGAACGCAAAATTAATAAAATGTGAACGCAAAGTAACAAATAAACTCACCAGAGGGCGACGAAAGAAGAAGAAACACGTAGCACTACATTTTCAGACAAAGCTACGTATGAAGCAGAAGAAAAATAAAAAAAAAAACTATACTTGTAGATAACATGATGATATAAATAAAAAAAGAGAACAAAAATAAACAGTTAGGGCATCTTAAGTCCCTACGTGTGCCGGAAAGACACGAACACCGCAACAACACATCATGTTGTGTTCACTGCTGATCAACGAGTGACGAAAAATATAGAAGGAGAGGTAACAGAGCGCAAACAATGGCACAGCGCAGTAACTTAACAACACCCCACTAGATGGCAGGGGCAGTCAGAATGTGGATGGCACGGGACTTTCACGTGAACAGAGCTGCACAGCAAGGACGAAATCACATGATAATCATGCAGAGTACACGCGCCCTGACACAGCAAATGTCCGCACTGCAGGAAAAAACAGTAAAATAAAGAAGAAACAAAAGCTTTGGCTAAGGAATGTAAAACGTAGCCAAACACATCCGGCTAACAAAGAACACGTTATTGCAGCCCGAATCGGCTCTACTATAACTAACATGCGAAGAAAAGATAGACTGTAATGAAAAATAAAATGTACTGAAACATCCAGAATAAAATAAAATTACTGAATGACACCAAATTACAGTTAGTATAATGTAAACAAGATAATATCAATGAAATAAAAAAAGTTAAGAAAATGAACCTAAATTTATGAGAATATAGACAAAACATTTTAATATATAAGTCGTGACGTATATAATATGGCACAGCATACAAAACTAGGTTAGAATACCTTTATTAGTTCCTGAGATACTGCATACCTCCAAAATTTAACATGGCCACCATTTTGGATGTCAACGTATAATATTCTAAGTTAACATGGTTGTAGGTTTGGTTGTCATAAGATTTATAAAGTGTAGAATGTAACAAGATTCTTTTAAATGGTTAGGGAAATATGGCAGAAAAGAATTTGTTAATTTACTTGTTTCTATCCTTCAAAAATGATGGACCTACAATAAATATTTCTTTATTAAAAGCCTATTTTAAGCTTACCCAATTAAATATGAATCTGTTGAATAGTTCTTGAGATACAGCATGGCAACTGAACATTTCAAATGGCTGCCCTTTAGAAAGTCAGCGACTAATCTTCTAAATTAACATGACTATAAGATTAGTTGTCATAATACTACTACACTACAAAATTTTATAATATTTGTTTAAACATTTTCGGAGATATAGCATAAAATATTTCGTGAATTAGGTGGTGCTAGCTTTCAGAATAACAGACCTATGTTCAAAAAATATCAAAACTTAATGCACACTACATGTTCGTCGAGCATATCAAATTTGGTTAGAATTCACTGAATAGTTACTGAGATATACCATAACACCCAAATAATTCAAATGGCCAACATTTTGAAAGCCAGTGCAAAGGGCTTTTTAAAAATATAAAAGTCTGACTGTATAGAGTTTGGTTGAAATTGGTGCATGTGTGCAACATATATTTGGAGGGGGGGAGCTCATGCACACAGATGCAAAAACATCCACACAGACATAAAGGTGATCTTGTAAGCCTATTTTTCCTTAGGAAGGTAGACTAGAAACTATTGTCCATTTTACTTTGTTTTTATTTCGTTCTTACCACCTGTTTTGCCATGGTACCTGTTCTGCATCACTTGTGAGTACTTTGGTACATTTGTGCATTTAAAGTAATAAGCTCTTTTTTGGCTTGGTAACCTGCACATGCAACAGTATTAAAATATTATGCAACACATTTAAGGTCCATGAATAATACACTCAGAAAAGTTTCATGTATAGAATATAAAATTTTCATATTTATTCAGGTTGAAGAGGTTTAAGAATAGGATGTTGTTGAAACTATAGATATCAGTACATTTTTAGTGGGCCATTTTCAGCAGGTTTTCGAGTAAAATATAAAAAAAAGTAATTTAGGTTGTAATTATTAACAGGTAAATCAACGAACGTATAAAACATTTAACAATTTTGTAATACTTTCCATAATCTGAAGGCCAAGTGCTAGATATTTCATGAATATTTCACAAATACTTTTTCGAACAAGCGAGTGGTTTCTTCAGCTCTGCAGCTGAGCTCAAGCGCTGCTCCGCAAGTGGGATAAGGTCCGTCCGTGAAGGCTGCAGTCAAGGAGTATGTAAGGGTTTATAAGAGATGGCACTGCTAGGTTAACCAGCCTTCCTTATTTACGGCCCGATCTCGTGGTCGTAAACAATTGTGTGTTACCAACCACGCAGCGGAAAATGTACACATTCTGTCGAGGGAAATTTTGTGTTAGTATAGTGATGCATACTCGTGATAAAATTTTTAAAGATTTAATTAGCCTATAATGTTGTTAGATGAGTCTTTTGTAATAACGTCTTTTATATTTTTTTATTTCAAGTGGCGAGTTGATATGGTTAAATTGTGTGCACTCTTAACCTGTAACTTTAAGATTATATACGAGTAAATCTGATATTTTGATTTAAGAACTGGTCATAAATAGTACGTAATATTTAGGTACATTCAAAGTCAGTTATTATCATTCAAACAACTGACAGCATGTGGGACACAATATACTACCACTCTACTAGGTTAAGTTAAGTCGTAAAAACATTTCAATGCAAAACGAAACACAGGTCATAAAGTCACATATAACTGGTACAATAAAAACCTAGACTTAGTCAAAATAAAATGCACCTGGAACTTTAAAACTAAAAGGTCTAACTAAAACAAACCATTTGGTACGATAAATGTTGACGATTCGTAACCACGCTGCGAGCATGCACACGAGTGATAATAGTAACGTAAAATGGCGGCGTATCCTTACACGATCCTCTGGTGTTCCACTACAAAAAAATTTTAAGACTCTCAATATACATCAACATTCTTTAAACAGTTTTTACAACAAAACAAATTATTTAATCAGTGTATATTCCGACTTTGACACTGTAATATATGGTAACTGCCTACAAATATTATTTCTGTTAATGTATTACAATATCGTGCAGTGATGTTTGTATATTGGTACACACACAATTGTTTACAGAAAATTAGAGTTGCATAGGCCCTATCCAGTGTCACCCCCCTGGCTTCAGTTGTAGTTGTCCCAACTTCGTTCTCCGCGCGTACTGATTTGGCAACAGCATACAGTTATCTACTTGCGTGCCATCACATCATTCGTCCAAGCCGGCCACCCCTCCCTCCTCTCTCTTACGAGTACAGCCCTATCTAGGCGACGATTTCAACAAAGAACGCTCTCAGAACCGCCCGTTAAATTGCTAAATTTTATTTGAATTTTGCCAAATATCTCACTGATAACAGAGTTTACATATGATACTTGATTCGTAAGGTTAGCTAAAGCCTGGTGGTCATTTGAAACTTATTGATTTATTTCCTCTAGATCGTTTACCAATTCTCTTTGATTATTAAATAAGTTCTCCAACTGATTGGCTGTTGCGATATCGCAACACCAGCTTGCAAACTCACCCAAAAATGTAAGACCGCTTTCACTCTACTTGTGTCCTGTACTTCTAGAAGATCCTCTCCAGCTGCATGATTCAAAATATTTAGTAGATTGTTAGCAAATTCAGCAAGAGAATGAGTTTCTGCCTGGATTTTACGGAATTCTGGAGAGATAAATTTTGTGCAAGCTTTTTATTATGTATTAAATTTTCTGCTACATTTAAACGTTCAGGCCAACTTGTTTGAAAGATAAGTGGAATGGAAGAAGTATACAAGGTCACCTTGTTCATGGGTTGGAAATGTGCTTCTGACACAACTCTCACTGGATATGGCTCGTTCCTCGGGCTCGTCTCTGGTTCAGCTATCCCCTGGATGTCGGCTCCAATTAGAGTCAGTGACAGGAACAGCAGTCCGGCCACCGCTCGTAGAAACGCCATTGCTCTCTAATCTCTGCTCACTCACTGTGCTGACATTGTCTGGTTCTCAGCAATTTTGACGATGATCTAAATAACCCACAAGTTGGCATGTTTAATACCACATTCACAACACAAACTGACAAAATGGTTAACACTCATGCAATTTCACTACAACAACAAAAAATTGTTTATTTAAATAAACAACTAAAAACCCCTCAACTAATTATTTTCAATTTCAGTAGTAGCGTTTAATACGCTCTACATTTACAACTTCAGAAGGAAAAGGTCCTCGGCCTGCTCTTCTTGAGACTTGTTTCTGCAAAACATAAAGATTATTGCTTATTATCTTTACAACAACAGCTGGTCCATGCCACCTGTGTATCAATTTTGGTGTGAGACCTCTCTTTCTCACCGGGGTGAAGATCAGCACTTCCTGTCCAGGCTCATATTCCACTGGTCTCCTGGTTTGATCGTTCGCTGTTTTTATTTTTTGCTGGCGTTCATGCAGGTTACGTAGGGCCAATTTCTGGATGGACTTCCACATCCGACATAGGCGTTGACTATCTGGTTCGTCAGCTTTTTAGTTCAAACAAACTTCACTGGGTAAAGTAGGTTCACAACCATAAAGTAACATGAAAGGGCTGTACTTTAGACTATCGTGACGCCATATGTTATAGGAAAATGTAACTAACGGGAGAAAAACATCCCAGTCTCTTTGGTTACTAGAGACATAGTGTGACATGATAGTTGTTAGTGTCGCATGCAACCTTTCTACAGCGCCGTTTGTCTGTGGTCGGTACCCAAAAGTCGTGGTACCCTGTATGTCCATTAGCCTTAATAATTCGCTAACTACTGCAGAACTAAAAACTTTGCCTTGGTCAGTGAGGATGGTACTGGACGTGGAATGTCGACTGATAACATTTTCGAGTAGAAACTAGGCTACTTCTGGATGGTACTGCTGGAGTCTCTGCCCATCTAGTCCCATAATCGATACAGGTAATGCAGTACCTGGTACCTCTATGAGTCTTAGGAAAGGGAACTAGCAAGTCTATTCCTACTCTCTCGAAAGGGGCTCCTGCAGCTATGGGCTGCACTAAACGTGCAGGTTTCTGGTTCAAACCCTTCTTAGTCTGACACTCGTTACATGACCTAACATACAACTCAACTTGTTTAGCCATGCCTTTCCAATAGAAGCATCTTCTAATTTTGTCTTAAGTTCTTGTTAAGCCTAGGTGACACCTATTAGCGCGTTGTCATGGCACTCGCTCAGAATCTCTGCTGTCAAGACCTCTGGGATCACAAGCAGTTTTTGTCGGCCCTCGGGATTAGTGTTTAACTTATACAGAACTCTATCCTTTAAACAAAAGTTCTTGACCCATCTACTCAATTTAGAAATCTTATCAGATGGCTTCTCAACCTCCTTAATTAAGGGTGCAAGGTTAGCATCGTCCCGCTGTGCTTTTGCCATGTCAAATCCAGGTAAAGAAAATACTGGTAACTCTAAAGATTTATCCTCGTCTTTCTCTGTTCCCTTATCTACTGGATTCCTGCTCAAAATATCTACATGGGCGTGCTTCTTGCCACTAGTGTATTGTATATCAAAATCATACTCTAATATTTTAGTGCCCATCTAGTAAGTATGCCTGTGCTGTGGGCATTTAATTTCAGCCTATCCATATAGCAAAGGCAATGGTGGTCAGTTACAATTGTGAAATGCCGCAGATAAAGTTAAGGGCGAAACTGATCCAAAGCATAAATTAATGCAAGACATTCAAGGTGGATAACTGGATATCATGATTCTGCAGGGGTGAGGGTGCTGCTTGCATAGGCTATTGGATGTAATTTTTCATCTAGCTTTTGCGTTATAATGGCTCCTTTTCCTAACGTACTGGCATCTGTATACATTTTTATAGGGTCCTGTTCACGAAAATTAACCAATACAGGAGAAGAAGTTAGTTTTGATTTCTAATATTGAAAGGTTTGTTCTTGTTCACCTCCCACACAAATTTGTGATCTTTTTCAAAAGATAAGATAATGGTTTTGCAATTACTGAGAAATTTTTGACAAATTATCTATAGAAAGAAGCCAAACCTAGAAAACTTCTAACGCTTTTAGAAAGGGTAGGGGTCGGAAATTCACTTATAGCTTTTAACTTGTTAGGATGTCCCAATACCTCTGTTTCAGCATAACCAAAGGAGTATTTAGCTTATTTTAAGGTTAGGTTAGCTTTCTCAAACTTTCGTAACACTTGTTCAAGCCTGTCCAGGTGTTGATCGAATGAACTACCAGGGACTAAAATATCGAAGTTAAACTAAACACGATCCCCATTTTAAGCCTGCTAGGGTACGATCCATGAACTTCTGAAAGATAGAAGGTGCAGTTTTTAGTCCAAAAGGGAGGGTTTCAAGACAATATGTTCCCTCTGGAGTAACAAATGAGATTTCCTCCTGGTCTTTCTTAGCTACCCTTAGCTGATGATATCCAGAATTCATGTCTAGGTGACTGAAATACTTAGCACCTGTTAAATAACTGGGAAAATCATCAATACGAGGCAGAGGGTACTTAACATCTTTCAACACCCCATTAATTTTTCGATAATCGACACACATTCTGAAGCCGCCATCTTTCTTCTTCACCAATACTACAGGTGAGCACCAACTACTGCTACAAGGCCTAACAATGCCATTTTGTATGTGCTCCTCAACAATATCCTGTATAATTTTGCATTCTTCCGCAGATGTTCGATATGGCACTGATGTAACTGGTGAAGCATCACCAGTGTCTAAAGTTACTTCCTCCTCTAGGGAACGTTCTATCTGATTTGCATTCCAACTGAAACAATGTTGATACTTGGCAAAAAGATTCAGTAACTTACTTCGTTGTTCAGGAGGAAAATTTGGATTTATATCTAATTGTGCCTTAATGAACATGTCTTTATTACCCATTGTTCTTATAGGTAGGGAATTTTTGAATTTAGATATTTAGGTTTATCAGGCAGAATTTCTTAACAAGAACACAGAGTTCCTAACTTCATATTACCTAGCTATGTGACTTCATAGTTAGCTACATTCGTAACCCACAATTTTGTAATCTGTTCATTCACTACAACACTATGTGCTATCAATAGGCAATGTTTTTCATAAACATGTTCCAAGGGTTCGACTAAGACCAAAGGTTGTAACATATTTCCTTCAACTACTACTTCAATTAACTGGTGTGTACGAGGGGCTAGTCGTACTTGCTCTTTGACAGTATAAAACCTAACCTGTCTTCTTTTTGAACATTATCAATATTAATTTGCAAGGGATTTGTCTCAAGTATTTCTCCAGCTTTTCTTTCTACCAATTTGTCTGAATTTTGCAAAGGTTTCTCATTAGTTTCAGATTTCTCATTTTTTTCTTGTTTCACAGGTGGATTTTCTTTTAACTCACGTATTACTGCAGGGATGGATTTATCTCCATTATTAGGGGTATTTAACAAGACATAATATTTGTTTTCACCACCAAAACTCAATTGGGCCTGATATTTAGAAAGGAAATCACACCCCAAAATAACACCATTGAGCGGTGCAGCAACAATCCCTACTGGATGAGTATAAAAACACTTTCCAATTTTAAACCTCGAATACATCATGTATGCTTTGGTTTGACTTAGCCCAGAAACTCCTGAGAATATTTTTGGTTCTGCACGTTTCCAAAATTTCTGTGGTACTAGTCTGTTGTCTATTAAAGATACAGCAGCTCCGCTGTCAAGAAAAATAGGGGTAGGTGTCCTGAACAAATATGTATACAAACTCATGACTCGCGAGTTCATTGATAGTGACACCCTGAGCTTGTCAGACTTACCATTTCCCCTAACATGGTTTGTCTTTAACAGTTTCCCTGGTTGTTATTCTTCTTCTTATCAGGCGAGGTAGGCCATGGATTTGTTTGACAAACCTGCCTGATATGACCGGTTTTACCACAGCCGAAACACACCGGTTTCTCTTCTGCTGTCCTATAGGGTCTACTATCTGTAAAATTTCCCTTTTTCTGATAAGAATTCCACTGGTAAAACTTACCTCTACTTTTGCTGTCATATCTAGGTTATGATGGTGGTTGAGGGGGTACTTCAGACCTCTTATGTTGTCCAAATCGCTTTATATGATTCATCATGTCCCTCATATGATGTTCTAAACACTCCACTGATTTACTTAACCTAGCAACCTCTGAAGAACCTACTGCCCCTTCTGTGTCATCAAACTGTGCTACCTTAGCAGGTGCACTATCACTTGCTCTGCCTAACTCACTTGTTAAAGCAAGCCTATTCTTGGCATAGTACAATCCCGCCTCAATATTACGTAAGTTCTGTATGAGTTGTTCTGCTGTGTCATTTTGCATACGTGTAACTTTTTGTACGATATGAGGCCTTAAGCCTCTCAAAATATATCTCACTTTGTTTTCCTCGGACATAGTACTGTCCAGCTTATGACACATGCTAATGATACCATAAGCGAACTCCTCTATGGATTCATTGTGTCCCTGAATGTGTATGCGTAGCAGCATCTCTAAATTATCTGAGTCTCCTACTCTTCGAAAAGCTTGTTTAAGAGCATTACTAAATGCCTGAAATGTAGCTAAATTCTCAGCCTGGGTACCTAACCCATCGTACCACCTTGCAGCAGCTCCTCGCAGGAAACTGGGCAAGTATGTGATGCACTTTTTGTCATCCCAGCCATTAACCACGGCTGCCTGCTTAAAGTTTTTAAGATACTCACTAACATCTTCTGAACTTTTTCCAAAATAGAAACCAGGATCAATAAAAAACCTATTTACTTCCATATTGACTGTCTCTGTCTGTGCACCACTGATTACTATGTTGTTTGTGTCTACTACACCTAAATGTTCACTAATACCACCAGTATCAGGATGTTCTGATCCTGGTTGCAAAGGACTATCTTAGAGTGATGTTTATATCTGTAACTTTAGAACCTTTATTGTGACTACAAAGTTTCCATTCTGGAAAAATAAATAAATAAATAAATAAATAAATAAATATATATATATCCTACCAAGATTAATTGGTCAACTAATTACACAAAATAAAAAATTAACCCACCAGTACAATGTGTAAACTACTAAGGCCCGTGGCCTGTTGACTTGAGCGAAAAGAAAAAAAAAAAATGAAAACAAACACTTATCGACTAATGTTAAGCCTACTGCTATTTTTACTTCCGCATACTACAATATCATCAGGATACAAGCAAAAAGAAATTACTATAATCCATGCAAACAAAGGCTACTCAATTACAACCCCAATGAAAAACCAAACTACTACTGTAGCTACCTTAAACATCTACTATTATCATTACTTCTACTGACAGATGGCCAAATAAATCACTACAGGTACCAACAAAATAAAAAAAAAATTATGTCTGTGTCTACACCTAAGTGTCTGAACACCCCAACAAGGGTCATGAGTGTGGATTTGGTGGGAAAAATTAAAATAAAAATAAAAAATAAAAATAAAATACATTAACTATTAAATATCCACCTCAGACACTACCAGGCACCTCCACCAATTTGTTGTAAGTCCCCTTCTTCAATACCAAAAACATTGCTGTTAGGAAGGCTGTAACCTAACCTTACTTTGAACAAAAATAAAAAAAGGGTGGGGGGTTGTACATAAAACGGGTACACGTCGTTTGTCCTAAAATTGTTTCTCCTAATTTTAGGACAAACGTTTTTAGGACAAACAATTTTAGGACAAATGCTGTTTAGGATAAATGATTTTAGGACAAACAACTTTAGGACAAATGACTTTAGGACAAACAGTTTGAGGACAAATGTAGTTTAGGACAGACAATTTTAGGATAAACGAAATTAGGACAAACAATTTTAGGATGAATGAATTAAAAAAAAAATGAAATGTAATTTTAGGACAAACAAAATTAGAACAAACAACTTTAGGACTAATGACTAGGACAAACATTTTAGGACAAATGATTTTAGGACAAACGAAATTAGGATAAATGACTTTAGGACAAATGATTTTAAGACAAATGAAATTAGGATAAACAATTTTAGGACAAACAATTTTAGGATGAATGATTTTAGGACTAATGATTTTAGGACAAATGATTTTAGGACAAATGATTTTGGGACAAATGATTTTGGGACAAATGATTTTAGGACAAATGATTTTAGGACAAATGAATTTAGGACAAATGATTTTAGGATAAACGACTTTAGGACAAATGAATGTATAAAAACCATTTAAGGATCGTCTCTGATGGAAGAAAAGTGTCCTTCATTCTACCTGCCTAGCGAAATCGTTGAACATATATAATTCTAAAAATGTACGTCAGCCAAGCTTACAGTTCTTCGCCAGTGAGATTGCCACCGTTGCCTGGGTTACAACAGCTGGCACTCCTATATGTGCTTGGCAGAACTAACTGAGCTTCTCAGGCTCCTGCTTCCTCCACTGCCCACCAGAGACCACACCAATCTACTACTCCTGTTTAGGGCTATATAGCTAATATTGTGCTTTAAAATTAATACAACGTAACATTTTACTTTATTGAAATTTGATGATGATGAAACTAATTTTTTTACAAGATACATCAATCATGCTGTAAGAGAATGTTTTTCATTTTTCTCCTGAAACCAACATAAATGTTTAGAAGACCCAACTACCAAGTCACAAAACATGTAATTTATTTATACAAGCAAAATATAGGTATAGTAGGTGAATCAAGGCATTGCATGTAGCATAATATTATGGTTCAAGGTCACCTAACGAATTAATTTTCATATACTATCAATTTGATACTTAGTTTTACTCGGTTACATATTCATTCATTTTATGCAAGCTCCTAATATTCAAAGATAAGCCATAAACTTATTCTGGATGAACATGCACTCTCACAAATTTCAGCAAAGTTCAACACACCCTTATTTTACTGTTGTGCACAACTTAAAACGTAATTATCATGGCTTCACCACATTGATATTAAGAAACTAGACAGCCTGCATTTTCTCTCGGCCCGAATGGAAAATTTTTCAGGGTCATCTAAGATGGTGTTAGAAAAAAATATTTGTATTGCCAACTTAGGTATATCACCAAACAAGGCGTCGTTACCATATTCATCGTATCTTTAAAATCAGTAATTATTTAGTAGGTCTACTTTATCCTAAAAGATGCCTTTAGCCTCAGAGAAATGTTTTCCAACACATCTTCAGCGTATGGCTAAAATAGTAGGCTATAAAACAGCTCAGCCAAGAAATCTCGGTAAAATTACAGGCTCTAGGTACATATTTCGTATGCTTAAAACAATTCACCGTAAATATCACACCACATATAATTAGCATATACACTTGTATTTTACTTTTATAGTGTTACAAAAATATATAGACACATGCAATTTAAAAACCATTTATTCGCCGTAAAATACATTTTACAAGAACAAACAACGAGCCAAAATAATACTGTTGGCTTAAGGATTTGGAATCATTGAGCCAAAATAATAAAGTTGGCTTAAGGATTTGGAATCCTTACAGCCAAATAGTAATTTCTCTGTATAATACATGCTCTGGAAGCCCAGGAGTGACCTTCAGTAAATTTACAAATATTGTTTTTTTTTAAATAACAAAACGTAATCACATATATGTAAACTTTGTATATTTGTAAAATAACCCCATAATCAGCCTTGCTCCAGGTGATTCAATTTTAGTAATACATGTAAGCAGTTTTTTCGGTATACAGTATAACACTGAAATAAGTAACTCTAGCTGAACACTTCGGCATGTTTTTTTGTATACGACATTCGGTTTCGTTTGGGAAAATGAAACAATTAGACTGTCAAAGTCACGGTAGCCTTATCGGTGTGCTCTCTCTCTCTCTCTCTCTCTCTCTCTCCCCCCCCCCCTATATATACATATATAATCTAAGTACGCTTTGTATTATGAAGAATTTCAAATCATATTTTACGAGCATTGTTTTTCACGTAGTAAACGTTGATGCTTCTCTCCAGAGATGTAGTTGCTAGGCAACCTAGTCAGATGTGACGTCGACTCCAAGAGCATGTAAAGAGTAGGTATTATCATCCGCCTTGTTTGGTCACCCATTGTTTGGAACAAGCCGATATGCCCCGCGCGCCCAAATAGACTTGCGAACCTAACTCATCAGAAATTTAAAATTATATCCGTAACTGATTACAACGTTTGTGTAGTGTATTTGAGAGCTGTCCTGCCAATGGTACTATACGTTAATTTTCTTAATGTAGATTACTTCGTCAAAAGAATATGTTAAACGAAGTTCAATTGACTTATGAAAATAAACTGCAAAGCAAAATATGGAAGACGAGAAACTATAGGTATATTTTGTGAAGAAGATGTGGCGCACCAGGGTTAGAAAAATAGAAGAAACCAGAAATCTGTCTTATCGTTTTTGACAACAGGTAGAAAACGAAGAAAACGGAAATTTCTACCGCTTCCGGTCAAGATTAGTACCTGACCACATAATCTCCCTCGGTTCATTCACACACAGATCAATGTTTATCTGGATTATCTGTTTGTACTTGCTATGTAATGTCTTAAACTTTTGATGTTCCGTATAACATCACATTTGAAAACATTAAATGTGTAAAAACTAAACTGACTAATTATTTTCTTGTGTAGATTATTAATTCAGATTGGTAATTCAAATTGAGTATTTTCAATGTTCTCTTTTTTTCAACTAAATAATCTACATACATAACAATCAATCAGTTTTTTTTTTAAAGATGCGTTTCAAGCATTTTGCTTTATTGTTTCTCAGGTATGTCACACAACATCATAAGACTTAAATTTAAAATGTTAGTTTATTTTTATATCTAGCAAACCGTCAGAATAGAAGTACATGTTTCATAGAAGTGATAAATATTGTCAGCACATAATCTTAATTATTATCTTACTTTGCCATATTGTATAGATACAGCATTGTTTTACATTCCGATTTTTTTGGGGCGGCAGTTGTAATATATGAGAACAGATAAGAGTTTTCGCTTACATTCGTTAAACTGTTTGAATCATGGGTCTATAACATGTTTTGCATTGAAAAGCCTAAATTACTATTACATTCTCGTGCTGAAGTATTTTTGGTGGGAATTCAAACCGATGGCCTTTTATACTGTTATCAAGACATTAAAGTATGTGGCGGTGAAACTGGAACTTTTGAAGAACAGTTCTACATGACTAATAATTAAAATAATATCTTTAAATTATGCCATAGGCATTTAATTTGAGTACCGTTAAATATATACACTGTATTCGTTGCATATACTGATGTGTTTGTATCAACAAATAATAAAAATTTACAATTTGCATGAAAATTAAAAAATAACTTACGGCCTCCAAAAGTTACTCACTTGTCTAACAAAGTTTAAGTAAAAATGTTTTTTTTCGTGATAATATATTTTCTTAAATATAGCTTTCTTGAAAGATAAATTATGAAACACACACAAAATAAAAAAAAACATTTGTCACTACCATTTCTCTCATGAAAAAGATTTAGTTTGAGGAAATATGTCGGAATAAACACCTAAACACCGTAAAAATATATGTTCATTATCGCTGTGTTCTTGTTGAGAACCGGTGAAACTGTTGATAAGATCATAATGCAATTGTGTGGTTAAATAAAATGCATCTACACTTATAATTTCTTTCACACAACAGTGTTGTGCGTGAAGTTTATTAGGAATAACATTTGGCTAACGTTTTCTAACAAACTGCACTGTAATGTTTCTACTGGTTTTCAATCCAACTGCACCTAAAACATTTCTTTCATGCTGAAAATGTTAAGTATCTTTCATGTACAAATACACGAATCAAAACATTTAAACTTCCATCAGCTTAATAGCACTATTTTAAAAGTAAAGTGTGAACAATACCTTTCCTCTTTGCACCTGCGTACCTTTGCTGTTGTGAAGCTGTTAAGAGAATGTGTAAAATTTTAAATAAATAAAACAAATAAATGACTTTTTCCAATTTTATAACAATTTGACTGAAACTTATTAATAAAAACTACAACTAAGAAATTAATGCATACTGCTCTTCTGTACAGGTTGTGGCTGAATTTTTCTAATTTTATTCAAAGAGTATACGTTTTTAATTTTGGGCGAAACTTGCATTTACCTCAATATGCAAATAACATTACTTATTTTACTATACACTGACATTTCCGTTGCAACTTTACAAAAATAACATGTAGACAATGCACTCTTTCCAAGCTCTTAATAAACGTGTTTTGCCATATGGGGCTCATTCCTATGTTCATTAAATGAAGACTTGAAGATAACAACAAAAATTCTTAATCTTTAAACCTTACTGCTGTTATTTTACAACGACAGACAATCTCAAAGCTGCAGAAGTAATGAAGTCGTTTCCTACCATATTATCCACTAAACAATATATTGCTCTATTTGCCCTGCTCGACATATCTAGCATTACTGGTGATAGCAACCATGAAGTACATTGTGATTCCCCGCTTACAAACTATTCATTGTAATAATGTAATTAAAACACTAAATTGTACACAAAAATCTGCGCAAAATAAATATGTGGTATTATAATTATTAGTAGCGAATGTCCCCGAAGTTGGAGAGCGATAAGCAAGTGACTTTCATCTTTCTTTGGGTTCTTCTCGGTTTCCCAATATTTTTTTTGTTTTTCCCGGAAGGTTTTCTTTCATTCTTCGGTCCACTTCAGTAGGTGTAGTTTGGTTTCAGTTTCTCTGGAGTAACTTCCCACTAGTCAAATTTATTTATGAATGTGTTCCTGTCCGATGTGCAAGAACTTCATTCTTATCTTTCTGATGTCAATTTCAATGTTTGATACTTTTTCTGTTGTCTCAATGATTTGTAATCTGTACCCGTCTTGTGTGCGTCTCTCTTCTTTCTTAATTTCTTGTAGATAAAATTTTAAGTTCAATGAAAGTGTTTCACATGCATGTATGATTGTTGTTTTGATTACTATGTTATAGTGTCTGACTTTAGTGTGTTTCGACTGGCGTTTTTTGTTACATAGATTTTGAACAAGTCCCAAGGCTTAATTGATTTTCTGTAATCTGTTTTGTTGTGCAATTTTTTCAAGTCCTGTAGGATTAATGATTTCACTGAGTTATTTAAAGTGTTTGAATCTTGTGATTTCACCGTACTTTGTCCTGAGTTTCGAAATATCCAGCTTGGAACAGAAGAATTCGGTTTTTCTCAAAGGAAATTTGTAGGCCAACTTTCTCGGCACATTTTAAGAGGGTTTCAATTTGCTTAGCTGTTGTTTATTCACTGTTGGTTAGGATTGCTAAGTCATCTGCCAAAGTTAAGTATGGAATGTTAAATTTTTATTGACCTCTCCCTAATTCGATTGGTTTCCAGTGATTTTGTTTTGTTAGTTTTAGTATCCCATTCCTTCATTACTTTGTCTAAAACTACGTTAAATTAGTAGTGGCGAGATTCTATCTCTCTGTCTTTCTCCTGTTTGAGTTCAGAATGGTTCTGAAATTTCATCTATGAATTAAATTTTTATTTAGCATCTGTCAGTGTTTCTTCAATTAGTTTTTGAGTTGTGGTGTCTAATCTGCGTTCTTCAAGAATGTTGAATACAGATTGTCTTTCTATGGAATCATATGCTTTTTTTAAGTCAACGAATGTACATGCTACTGGTTTCAATCTGGTTGCTTTAATTTTTGAAATCGTTTTGAGGTTGATGATCTGTTTGTCGAAAACCTGTTTAGTAATATGAAATTTTGGATTCCAGTTTTTCTCGTGCTCTCTTTAGAAGACATGCAGACAACATTTTGTAAATGACCGGTAAAAGTGAAATTCCTCTGTAGTTATTTACATCTGATTTATTTCCATTTTATGTAATGGATGAATTAGTTCACACTTATAATCCTGTGGAATGTTTTCTGTCTGCCAAATTTCGTGGATGATTTGTGTGATTTATTTTAGTGTTTGGACCAAGGTTTTTCAGCAATTCAGCTATAATTCCGTCTTCTCCCGATGACATTTTTTTTTTTTAGCTTGTTTGTGTGACTGTAAATTTCTTCTTTAGTTAGCGGTAACGAAGGTTCATTTGTGTGTTTTAGTTTTAATGTGGGGAATTTTGTGTTTGGTTGTTTGAAATTTAGAAGTTGTGAGAAATATTTGGCTAATTCTTGAAAATTAACTTTGTTAGTGCCAATTTTACATTTTGTTTTCTTATATAAAAGTTTTTGTGGAATGTATCCTTTGATTTGATTTGTGACTGTTTTGTAAAAATCATGAGTGTTGTGGTTCCTTAAGTCTTCTTCAATTGAGTTTAGCTGTTCATTAAGATATTTTCTTTTAATTTTTCTAAGTATTTTGACACTTTATTTCCTGACTTCAAGACATTTCTGTTGAGTTGTTTCTGATTCTTAAAAATTGTAGAATAGAAAGGCTCTTTGCCTCTCTTATATTGCGTTATCAAAATCTTAATGCTGTTGTTGACAACTCAATGAGTCTTACGCCATTCTTGTTCGTAAGTTTGTGTGTGGCGTAATCACCAACTGTTTTTTTTTTTTATTTTCTTTATTTGCCAATTTGTGCATTGAAATCACCAAGAATAATTTTTACATTCTCTTTCAAAATTTTGGATATTTAAATTTCAAGTTTTTCCCAGATTTTTTCGGTATTTTCAGGTTATTTTTAATTGGCAATGTTAGGAGGTGCAGGAACGTTGATTGTATAAGTTTTATTAGTGTGTTCGATTCACATGGTTATTAGTCTGTTGTTGATTTGGTTCATATGTGTATGTATGTGTGTGTGTGTGTGTGTATATATATATATATATTTATTGTTGCGTGCCATGTGCGTGGAGGCCGGTGGTCGGCAGCTGTTTCGTAACACTTTGTGGACTGGCCCCTGACTCCTGACTCATAGACTGGGCGGCTACATGATGGAAGACACGTCGAAGCCAAGTCATAGATACCTGTTCCAACTGCATCTTAACCCTACGAGGACGGCCTACGTGACTCAAGTCATGTCCGAAACATGTAGTAATGTCTGTTTTTATACCCCTGTAATGCGTTTATTCCCCGACTGTTTCGAGGAGTATAAAACCGCAGAATCAGCACATTTGGGGAGAGTTCGCTATTGGTCGTACTAGAGGAAGGTGCTATGGTTGTGGAGATAATCTGGTGAAGACATCTTGGTGACGTCAGAGTCTACTGTGAGGCAGCAGGCGGCTACTTTTGGAGCAGTGTTGGAAGAACCAAGAGGACTGCTGCGGCGGGTGGACGGGCGAAGGAGGAGGTACGCGACGGGAGTTGAACCGAAGACCTCAAGAGTGAAGACAGCGGTGCACTCGGGGTGCTGCGCAGCACACGACGATTCATCACCACGACGGACTATTAAGATTGTACACTGTCACTACTTGAAAGACTGTTGATTGGATATATGACTGAATTTTATTGTGATTTGTACTGTTTAATTAATTGATGGTAGATATTTTTTGTGCTTTAATTGTCAAAGTTAATTAACGTGTCTGTGACACAGTAGTGATTGGGTACATAACTAATTGTGTTGTGAGAGTTATGGTTGATTACTGTTTTGTGTATTTCGTAGCTTTGTGAGCTATTAATCCAGTACTTAATCTAACTCTTTTATTTCTAGTTCTAATACCTCTATTCCAAAAGAACTCATGGGAATTGCGCACACATAAAAGTTGTTGTCTCAAACTTGTAACAATATATATATATATATATATAAACAGAGTTAAGAATATTCTTGTTCACAATAAAGGCCATGCTAAATAGTGTGGCTCCTCTGCTTGTTCTCTTGTCAGTTTTGCTTTTAAAGATGCGGTAGTTGTTGTCTGTCGTCTCCGAGTCAGTGAATCGAATTTCTTGGAGTACAAGAATTTGAATTTTCTGCATATTGAGTTCTGTAATAAGATTCAGTAGTTTTCTGGTGTGAAAAAGTTTCAGATGTTAATGGTGCCTATATATATATGTATGAGATTTTTGCGGAAGTTTATCCAGGGAACTTCGATTTTCTGCGTCGTACCCAAGCTCCCCAGAAACTGATAGCTTGGTTGTCGCTAGAGTGCGAGTAGATTGGCCACCTGGGGTAGTTTTAATTTTACTTGTACAAATCATTCTGATTGAAATTAAGATCTAGCTAGCGCTAGTTAGGTATATCCAGGGATAATTAGTTCCTGGAGCCTAATGTTCAGCCGCTTCTAACGTGGTGAACAGACACTGGCCAGAGTACTGGTGGTTACCACTAATACGTGTCTGGACTTTTAAATATGTGTTTATATTCTTTAAAAAAGCTTGCAGTACCACAGTTCCGATGATCATTTCCGCCTTCACTGCCATTGAGGTCTTCGTCGTTATCCTGGCAAGGAACACATGCAAGGAACACTCACAAGGAACTGTCACCCGACTCTGGTGAACCAAAGATTTTTTCCAAGGTGTTATGCCCCCCCCTCCCCCTTCCTTCTCCCTCAACCGGGCTCGGAACAGGTACATTGTTAAAATGTTTATGTAATTTTATTTTAGTTGTATATTGTTACGAGGCTGGGCGTGGTAAAATAAATAAAGCAAAAAATAATTAAAATGTGAAGTGTGTCTTTGGGCAAAAAGTTCCGTTAAACATGTCTGTAGCCAAAGTGTTGAATGTTGAATTGATGTAAATTTGGGGATGTGTGTACATCTGAATATCAGCTATGCAATACTACGAGGTGGAAAGGCAAATAAATAAGCAAGAAATTGAATGAACTATGAGACAAACCATGAACACAAAACAAGCTCTGTAATAATTGAAAAGAACTGTGTGGGAAGATAAATACCGGTACGTAGCTCCTTAAGTAAAACAAAAACAATAAACATTTTAAAGACAAGATTTCCACCTTGCAGCCTAGCAACAGAAATAACTAATGTTTGGTAGAGCACAACAAACTTTCTGAAATAAAGTAATAACACTGCTTGGCAAACATTCCATGCGAAGAGTACTGTGGATCGAACACAGACTAACGAATGACCAATACGGGTCGCGTCTCCTATCTTGTAGTGTGCATGTCAACTTTGTCACATATGATCGACTATTAATAAAGTAGCTAAATCATTGCAATTAGAGGCTATCAATTGATGTCAATGGGACTACAGATAGAATACTTGAAATAAAAGAATGAATTCAGATAATTTGTGTTTATTACAAAATATTAAAATAAAATATTACAGAAATAAATAAATATTACATTAATGAAAAATAAAAGTGTACAATTTGGAAAAGATTTTAAAGCATGAATTTACAAATAGATGTTATCAATTGTGATGAACAGTAATTACGTTAAGAAAAGATATGCCAAACAAAAATTGTTTCTGCCATTACAATCAAACTCAAGGTCATTGCATAATTCTGAAACACAAAGTAATTAATTGTGATTGTATTGGCCAACAACAAATACACGCATAAGTGTATCCACAACTATCACAATAAAAACTGAACACGAAAACTAAAGGGGAATAAATAATAAATAATAATAATAGAAATAATAAACAAAAAGAATACTTATAGTTTTGATGTTCCTGTCCAGCGAAGTCTCATGCATCTCAGGGCTATGAAGTCTTCTTACCCCATGGTAAAATTTAAATATTAAATAACTACCCGATGTAGAGTAAAATTAATACTAATAAAAAAAGGAACTAACTAAACTGAAACCTGCCATCTGGCATCTCGTGCATTTAGGCCGTCGCCTCGCCCATCTGGGCATCGCCATGCTCGTCCTAAAGTTCAAAAAAGTCTTAACAACCAACAAGTCCTGGAAAAAGTCCTCGCCAAAAAGAGCTGATCAAAAAAGCTCGCCTAAACATGTCTGGCAGGTATTTACAACAATTGGTTGCGCCCTCCAGAACCTTAGATGATTTACCTTCCTGGAATGGTCTGCAGTAACCATTCCAGAATGGCGCAATATCTATCTTCTCTGTCCCATACAGGGCATTCACTCGTCAGCGACGTTTGACGTCACGGGCGGGGGGACTGTCCGAGAGTGGAACGACAGAAATGTGCTGTACTACACAACTCGCACGCACTCCTGCCCTACTACAGCTTGTTAATGTGGGACAGGGGAGCGGGGGAGTGTTGACAGAGGCGTCCAGTGCCACCGGAAGGCCGCTGCACATTGAAAGTGTGACGAATCCTTAAATAAAGTAAGCCAGCGACAGCAAATGGACGTTAATGTTCGATTTTGGGACAATGTCAAAGATGAGGTGTCTGTGCGCTACTTTACATCAGCTTTCTTAGATTGTTCTAGAGCAGTAGATCTTTTAGAAGCATTCCAAAAAGCAATTACACCATTGGACAAAAAAAAATTTTGCAGATTTCCATGGACGGCCCAAATGTCAATTAA
>PNEQ01071067.1:43280-77153 GCA_003012365.1 Medauroidea extradentata
TGATCCTGTACCACTTGATATTGGAACATGTGGCCTTCATACTATGCACTGTGCCTTCAAAGCTGGTGTAAATGGTACCGGGTGGAATATAGTGCAGTTTTTGAGAGCACTATACAATGTTTTCAAGAATGTTCCAGCCCGACGAGCACAGTTCGTGTCAATCACTGGCTGTAAAATGTTTCCTCTCAAATTCTGTGCCATAAGTTGGCTAGGAAATACAAGTGTTGCTCAAAGGGCTATTGATATTTTGCCGCTTGTCATTGTTTATGCCGAGACTGTTGCAAAAGAAAAGCTGGAGCCATCAGCCATCTAGCGATAGTTTCCATATTTTGAAAACTAAAGTGAAGGATCGGGCTGGGGCCTAAATTACCATTCTTCAGAACCATTGCTTCAGATTGTGAACCATTTTTTTTTAACAGAATTTCAATCAGACTGGCCTCTTGTGCCATTTTTACACAATGATCTCAACTTAGTCGTCCAAACTATCATGGGAAGATTTGTGAAGCCAACTTCAATCAAAATGTCAACAGATGTTGAAGATGAGGACAAACTTCTCCCAGTCAAGAAAATTGACTTAGGCTTCAGTACAAATGCAGCTCTACGAAAATGCAGTGGGGTTAAAGAGATTGAGATTTTGAAGTTTCAAAATGACTGCAAAAAAGGCTTACAGAAATTTGTAAAGAAGACGATGACACGATCACCATTGAAATTTAGACTTACCAAAGCATTGTCGTGTTTTGATCCAGCTGTAGCCATAGATGAGATTGGTAGTAAGCGGCTTCAAGATCTGCTCACCATACTTGTTGACAACAACTGGGTAGATGGCACAACTGCTGATAGAGCAGTGCAACAGTATAAGCAGATATGCCTAAAGAAAGAGTCGAAGAATGCTTTTTGCCAGTTTGTAAGGACCAGAGACTGTGTAGATAACTTTTGGAAAACACTCCTCCATGCTGTTAATGCTGAGACAGATGTTCTGACAAAAGTGCTCAAAATAGTGCTTATAATGTCACATGGTAACGCAAGTTTTGAGAGAGGGTTTTCTCTCAATTCAGATTGTCTCATAGACAACATGAAAGAAGAAACACTTATAGCTCACAGATGTGTTTATGATGCTGTTACAAATTTAGGTGGTGTGCAAGCAGTGCCATTGTCAAAGCCCATTATCCATGCTGCTCGTAATGCTCATGCACGTTTCACAGAAGCCCAACAGGAACGTAAAAAAGCTATTTCAGTGCAATTGGAAGAAGTTAATAAGTACCAAATTTTTTGTTTTTACGTTTCATTGTTATTGGGTGTGGCATTTCTTTCCCAGTCAATTATGAGAAAAGTAGTGCAGTGTATGTAATTTTTTGTTTTAATTCATTTCAGTATTTCCAGAAGTACTAATTGTGTTTGATATTAGTATTTACTCTTTCATATTAGTATGTGGTAACAGGTGTGCTTGATTTGTTTTTATATTTTTTACGCAATTTTTGACATTGAAGAATGTAATAGTGTTATAGGATGTCAATGAAATGACCCTGGAAAAATGTTAATTTGCATCTGGAAATTCTGGAATTACCCAGGAATTTCCATTTGGGTTTTGAGTAGACACCCTGGTGTTGTATGACGTAGATATCGAAATCGTGTACTTAAGTACTTAGTACACACGCAGCGAACGTTATATAGGGCGGCTGATGGCGGGTTAGCCACATTTTCATATTTGAATTTAAAAAATTAATGTAATAGGCGTTTAAAACATTTGCAGCTTTAAACGTTATGTTCGTAGCAATAGTCTCACTCGCACAGTTTTCATTAAGAAAGAAAGACAATTGACTATTTTGTGAAAAACAGTTTTAGACTTTTTTAATTTAGGGAGGGGTGGTATATCCCGATATCAACCTCCCTTTTCTTCCCCCTTTTCCCCTCGCTACGCCTCTGTATTTTATACTTATCCAACAGTGCTTTTTATAAAATGTTTCTGTCTGAGTCATACAAAACCACTGCACATTAGGCGACTTTAATAGTAAAATTAACATTTAACAAATTTAAATTTCGATAACTCAAGATGTTTTCTAAATAGCTGAAGCCTCCATAGTTATTACAAATAAATAATTGATAGTTAACATAGTAAATGCTTTGTAGATAGGTAAACTAAGAGAGAAGTTTGTTCGGGCCGCTCATTGTCCACGCGTGGATGACGTTTTCTGTCTTCTACCTGTCACCAAAAGAATAGTGATTCACAAAATTCTTCAAGATAGGCTTCAAAATTAAAAAAAAATTGTCTGTCATTCGCTTGCTTATAAATGCCCCTCCTCCAAATATATCTCAAAAAAAAAATTCTAACTTACTATATTTTGCCTTGCATTTTCTTCCTGTTAGTAGCGAACAGGGACACTTGTAAAACAATTTTAAAAAATTAACTAATCAATGTATAGACATTTAACGTACAGCATTACTAGCATAACTTTTCATAAATGTACTGTAACAATTTTAATACAATTAATTAAATTGTTTAACAGTTTTGGTGTGTTTAAAGTGAAAGATTTTTGGGCGCGGTTACCACAACACTGCGTGGCCAGAGCCCTCCGCGTATCGTCAGCAGCTGGGAGCGACACCAACGAAAGAAAGCGCGGGAACTCTGACGGAGCCCTCCTGAACACTGACACTGCAGAGGGAAGGCAGTGTTGAGAAGCTGTTTCTCGTCACGAGCAAGTTCTCTCGCAGACCACTAGAGGCGTTCTCTGTCAACACACTGAGGACGCGACACTGACGCTCGCAGTGAGGAAATAAGCAAAACACCAGTGTCCAGCAAAACCATGCAGGAGATTTCTGTGTCTGTCCGAATTCAATGCAAATGTGAAAAAAATTATACATTTTAAGAAAACTAGTTTTAGGACATATGATTTTAGGATAAATGATTTTATGACAAACAATTTTAGGACAAACACATTTTAGGACAAATGGCTTTAGGATAAACGAAATTAGGACAAACAACTTTAGGACAAATGATATTAGGACAAATGATTTTAGGACTAACGATTTTAGGACAAATGATTTTAGGATAAACAAATTTAGGACAAACGATTTTAGGATAAATGTCTTTTAGGACAAACTGTTTTAGGACAAACAAATTTGAAAACTGAATTGCCATATCCTCCCGCCAAATTATGCAACGCATCTGGAAATGGTGTTCTTGCAAGTTACCTGGGCATCGTTGTGCCCTAGGCAGATGCTCGCACAGCTACATTCTTTGGCCTACAATCCGTTGCAGTACACCTCCCTGCTTCCTACATATATTCTGAACTAATTGCCTTAACTATTAAGCGCCAATGAGTGTTTTGCAACTCCCGTAAGTCATACGACAATTTTTGTATAATTTCTGATACATTGTGGTACGTGCATCAGAATTCTGGCATACTGTATCATAATTATGGTATACATAGGTGGGTGTAACTCTGGTACCTTGTCCTAGGGTAATTATGTTATTCCTATTACGTCTTGGGTTTTGGGTATTGAAAGTCTCAGACTGCTCATGGTCCCGCATGTTGGGCTGCCACAGTGAGCGCATGCTGCTTTGGCTTTGCTCTGTTACGTATTTATGTAATGTGTTAGGGGTCTCCTTCAACAGTGGGCTGTCTCGAATTGCTTTCGCATTCCCTGCCAGGTTTTCCTAGTAAATGGGGCTTCGCGCTGACTGAGTGGGATGGGAGGATTGTAAAATCCACCTCTAATAAGAGGAATGCCTATGATTCTCGTTGGGTAGATATCTTAGCATGTACAAGGTACTACCTTGTTTTTCTACAGCTCCAAACCAAATAGATATGATTTTTTTTAATTCATCCAAAACATGCATTGAAAATATTTCCTTCATTGGTAAAAATGCTATGGACTCTTAGAATTAATAGACAACCTAAAATACCTGCATGTACAAGAAAAAGTTACTTAAATAATTTAAATGTTAACTGTTTTTCAGATCCGGAAAAACCAAGAAGAAGTCTGATCACAAGAAGAAGTTTTTGAAAGACTCAAACAACAGCAATATCATTAGTTCTGTTGCGAGTGTAGGAAAGGGAGACATTCAAAATAAACAGATTCATGCTGAAAGTAATGATCGAGCACGTGTGGCTCATGAGTCTTCAGACTTGCACAGACAAGACTCTAGGCAACCAGTAAAGTGTGCTGTTGTCGAAGTAGGTTTTTCCAAAAATAGTGACGATCAGCCGAGTGCTGGGACAATCATATCGTCAGCATGCATGAAGATGGAAGTGCCGAGCGCAATGGCAGAGGGGAGCAATACGGATGGAGTTGGTTTGCCCACATCAAGTGTTGTAAAATCAGAAGCAGCGGACTCAACCGTCCCAGCCAACATTTTGGTGACCAAGATTCCAGGCTCTTGTTCAATCTACACCTGCCAGACGTGCGAGCGGTGCTTCGTCAGCGAAGAAGCAGCACGGAAGCACAGATGCGTCAATTGGATGGAAACACAACCACCTGGCTGCCAGAACAGTTTAGCAGATGCTCGCGAGTACTTGTGCGAGCACTGCAACAAAACATTTACACGTTATGTATCACTGCTGGCACATCAGGAGTCGCACCTCAGAGGTTTCAGCGACGAGGAACTGGAGGAGGACCCATCTCTGCTGCCTGACAATGGTAGTACCAAGAAGCAACGCAAGCGCCCCTTGTCCACGTCTTCCGAAGAAGAAGCCGTTCCTAGTAACGCGTAGTAATTGTCATCCTCTGTTGCCGAGCAAAATGTAACATTTTGTATTTCCTATTGTTTTTTTGTTGACTGTACTACATATTAGTTGATAAGTGCACTACCTGGTCCTGTTATTTATTGAATTGCTTGAGTTTGGCAATGCTAGGTGATGTTAACTGACATATCTGTCAGTTTATGAGTAGTGCCAACACTGACTTTATATTTATAAATAGTACTGTGTCCGTCTCGGGTTTAGACTATTCAGGCAGGTAATGCTAGCACTTTTGAAGAGGGTGTAACTTTATTTTTTTCCAGCTATTTTAATATACGTGCCACTAGAGTGTATAAAATACAAGATTATGTTGTAATAATAGTAAACATAATGTATGGGTATGATTGTAATCAAATGTTGACATCTGAGACCAGATTAGATATATTTTTAATGATTTTTTAAATTCTTATTTCACCATGAATGGCCTGTAATAATTACTCTTCACTGCCAGGAACTGTGTAATGTTAGCAAAATCTCATTGCTGGATATAGTCCATATCTTATTGAAATTATCTATTTTGACAGCTGATGCTGATAATATTTTTAACATAAAGTTATGTTATGTGCAAAATTATGAAACAATTGATGAGTTTTTTACTTGTTCAGTAGTAAATTTGAGATACTGATTGCACATAAAATCGACAAAATTGAATTTCGACCACAAATGCTTTTGAGAGTATCAAATAGTAGATGTGAAAACAGAAGTTGTTTATGTTAAGTGACACATAAGTTTTGTTTACCCTGGTATTTTGTGCTATCGATATTTTGTTTGCAACACATATTGATAAAATAAATATCTCTTGTACAACGAAATTAACTACGAACAAAAACTTTTTAGTTTTTAATGATGCATAAATAAGTTGGTACTGTATAAGTGTTAACAAAATAAGCAGTGAGAGAATGCAGAATAAAATGCTGAAATTGAAGAAAATTTAAGTGAAGACAGAGGAAGAAATAGGAGGAAGAGGTGAAGTGACCAGAAGAGGCGCGGACAGGGATTTTATTTTATTACCAGGCTGACCAGACCACAGGCTGGAAGCAACATTGGATGGTGATTATGATTTAACTGAATTAAGATACTTTGCACATATTCGTTACTTCTGAAATATTTTTTGCATGTAAATTAGAGTAGAACATCGTTAATCCATTATGGTCGGGACCAAAAATATCATGGATTACCTCATTTCACGGATTAGCCATTAAAAGTTCGGAAGACACGTGTCTGCGGTATGCAGCTGTGTATGAAGGTCAAGGCCGAAAAATGCTACAGATCCAGAGTCTCGCTATGCCTTGGTGCTGATGTAACAAATAAATAGAAACAAATTTACTATATGTACAAATGTTACAGATGAGCACATTAAGAACAACTTACAAGGTACGTACACACACATACTCTGCCCTCATAAACTAAAAGACATTAACTCCAGTTAGTACAATTTTTCAGGAGATCAATTTTGCTACTCGTTTAGATTTTCGCTTAAAATTCCCTTATGAATACCTTCAGACTACTTTGAAGGCAGTTGTGACAGTGAAAATTAATACATATACAATATGGAAAATATTATAATCATGTAGGTGTAAAAAAAACTAGTAAGAAAGGACTTAAGGCTTTCTGCTTTAAAGATGTCTTGCACACTAGAGCATATTTTCCAGTTGGTTTACCTTAACTCCACAGAAATGAATGAACCATTGGATTCCAATATTTTAAATTATACAAAATATAAAATATTTTACAAATTACTGACACAACATATGTTTAACACACACTTGTTTTTAGTAAAAATACAAGGTTGTTAGATGTGGGTATTGTTTCAAGCATTACGTTTCATTCACTCTAGTGCAACTTTTTCGATGTTAAACTTAAATGTCATATATTACAGTGATAAATGTGCACACAAAATATGATGTTTTGAACACAAAATGTGTATTTTACTACAAATACTACATTTTTTAACACAGTGTTTTTGATTGAAAATACAAGGTTTTACATGCAACTATTTTTTCACAAGAGCTTTAATTTACTAGAATTCTATTGTAACTTATAAATTTTGAAACTTGACTATCACAGGTTCTTAGCATTTACAATTGCACAAAATACAAAACAAATCAGCACAAAAAATATTTAACATATAAAAGCAACATACATCTTAACGCACCACTTTTTTTTTGTTTCAAAAACAACGAAAAAAAAAAAAATGTTTTAATTTTAATTATTTTTTTTTCACTAGAGCTGTAATGTAATCCATGTTCATTCATTTTGGAATTCGTAAGTCAAAGTCTATTTTTACACAAAATAATTCGACCAAACACTAATAAGACATATTTTAACTAAAACACACTAGTGTTTTGATTAAAAGACAAGGTTTTTACATGTTGATACATTTTCACAAGAGCCTCAAGTTACATTCATGCCATCGTAACTCATTCAATTTGGTACTTTAAGTCATAGGTTTTAAGCATTTACACTTACACAGAATATAAAAAACGTGTTTTATTAGAGTTTAAATACACACACTAACAAGGGTCACACTTTAAAAACAATATTTTTACATGATGTAAATTAAATATTGTTCCACAAGACCTTCAAGTTGCACCCATACCATTCTAACTCATCCAGTTCTGAACTTCACATCTCGTAGCTATTTACTAGGTCAGGCACATCTGCAACCTCCATCTCAGACCAAAATTTATGTCGATTCTTAGGCATGAAAGGAAGAAGTTTCTTTATAATTTCTTCTTTCTTCTCCTGTGAAATTCCACGTGCTTGCATGCGTCTTTCAACTGGAGGAAACCCACATTTTAGAGTCTTAGCACTAAGAGTGTAAATTTCAATAGGATCACCATCAAAACTTGTTCTGTAGCTCAAAACATATTGACCTAGTCTTGCCACAATTTGTACCATTTTGTTAAAATAAGGTCTTGGTTTGATTTTATTTAATTTCTGGGTGGAAGCAGGATTTTTCCAGTTAATGAAGTCACCAACTTGCATCCTTACGGCTGATACGTTTCTAGAATTTGCCTTTTTAACAGTGTCCAATCATCAAAGTCATAATCATTCTTTATTTTTTTCAGTGAGAGTTCTACCTGATGGTGGAAGGAATCTGCTGACATGAAGGTATACCTTTTCTCCAAATAATTTAGCTCTATCTCTTCAGTAGCAATTTCATCTGAATTAACCAGGTATATAATGAAGATCACCAGCGACCAGTTTTTGTTTTGTGCTGCACAGTTGTCGAGTCACAAAACAATCTTCTTTTTATCCCTTTTCTTTAAAAAGAACGTGAAGAATGCAAAGATTATGTCTTGTTTTCTGCCTGCTACAACCTCATGCCAGATCACAGCTATTGAGTTCCCATCATCAC
Organism: Medauroidea extradentata; assembly: GCA_003012365.1. Lineage (NCBI taxonomy): Eukaryota > Metazoa > Arthropoda > Insecta > Phasmatodea > Phasmatidae > Medauroidea > Medauroidea extradentata. Next base: position 51,381 of record PNEQ01071067.1, read on the forward strand.
AATCATTGTTTGCTCCACCGAGTGGAACAAAGCTTTCTTTGAAGGCAATTATGCGCAGAGTAAACATAATGGTTTTCAATGCATCCATTCTTGGAAGCATGATGACCTGAAGATCAACGGAATAATATGAGATATCATGATCATTTTTGGTAATGTTAACGTGCCTTTTATATTCTTCACGAGCTTGTTTTGCCCTTTTTAGATGTTCGAAAATATTTTGACAGTCCTCACACTTAGGATCCTTTTCTATTACATGATCTGGATCGTTTGGATTAAAACGGATGCATTCTTCGCACTCTTCTTGTCCAAGTTTGGTGAAGGAAATGTTCATGGAATTCACAACATTTCTGTAAGTATCATAAGAACACTTTAGGTTTGGATGTTTTGTTAAGAAGTCATTGTGCATGTCCATCAAAGTTATATCACTAGACAAGTATCTGCGGTTAGGGGCATGCTCGCGTCTGTAGTGGGACACGCATGGATGGTATGCCTCAATATGTGAGTTGATATTACCTATATTTATCCGAATAGATGTTTTGCAGCCTCGCATATCTTTAGGTGGTGTGGTGCAATCAGGTGAAGAAAGTGCACTGTCAAGTGCAGTATCATTATTTTTTGTGAAGCCAAGAATAGTCAAAATAAATGTTTTACATGTATAATGTTTTTGACCATTCTCATCAGACAGATATTAGTAAGACGAATAAGTGCATTTATGGTCACTTAAACCTCTTTTTCACTTGGCAGGTTCTTTCTGTGTATTACACAAGATAAATATGCAACGTTCATTAGTATCCATGCTCCAAAATTTATTACTGATAGAGTGTGTTTGGTTTTCATTAATTTTGTGAAGCATTTTTTCCAGAGTTTGACATTGTGTTTTGCTTTATTATAATCAATTTTAAGCTTTTTGTGACTGTCTGGTGTAAGCGACTTAGCCTTATGCTTTTGTGGATAACCTTTCTTGGTTAGCAGAACTGTATCATTTGAATTAGTCAAATCATTAGCATCCAATTGTTTTTGACATTCAACAATGGTAGCAACACTTTCATTTTTTACTGCATTTTACTCTACTACTCCCGAAATGCTGAAACCACAAGGGGCAATAGAGCCAGAAGAAAATTCTGAATCATTTGCACTTGATTGGTTTTGGCATTCAACAATGGTAGCAACACTTTCATTATTGATTGCATTTTCCTCTGCTACTCCCGAAATGCTGAAACCACAAAGGGCGATACAGCCAGAAGAAAGTTCGGAATCATATGCACTTGACTGGTTTTGTCATTCAACAATGGTAGCAACACTTTCATTATTTACTGCATTTTCCTCTACTACTCCCGAAATGCTGAAACCACAAGGGGCGATAGTGCCAGAAGAAAGTTCGGAATCATTTGCACTTGACTGATTTTGGCATATAACAATGGTAGCAACACTTTCATTATTTATTACGTGAACGCACAAGAATCGTGGACGTTTGAACTAAAAGTATGAAGTTCAAGATAATGTACGTTTTCGTCACTAACCACGAAACATACAGACTCTTCTACATGTTGGGCATGCGGCCTGTGTAAGATACTTTGTGGTTCAATATCTAAATGTCTGTTTTTAACATCACAGTCTGTAGTGTATTTGTAAGCTTCATTTAAAAATAAATAATTTAACTCACCCAGTGGTGGCGTTTCAGGTAATACTGTTGAACTGTCAGATTTCCGCACAGCTAGTTATAAAATCCTTCGAGTTCTGGTACTGGTATTAAACATGTTTCTTGGACAACATCAATAAGACCTTTGCACTGGAGCAGTACTTACTATTTTGTTTCTCAACTTGACGTTTTATGTGTTGTTCAATAACAGAAAATGGTCTACCAACATAATAAAAAGGAAAACCTTATCTCACAACCAAATTCATACCTAAAATCTCTATGTACACAAAATGGGAAGCTTCATAAAAAAAATGACCGAAAGTCTGATTTCTAAAACAAAATGCCTTAACTCCTTTGTACTTGAGGTCATCTAAATTATTATGAAGCGTTGAGGCTTTTTACATTAGTAATAGCACAACACTTCTGGATATAAGCCATATTTAGTTTCCTTATAAGCCATTAAAATGTTAAATGCAGTATTTTCACCCTAGATTATGATGTATTAAGTCCTTGGAACAAAGAAAATTACTATAACTCAATTTACGAAAAAATTTGAGTTATGGTCATTTGTTTTATGAGGGCAGTACAAGAAGAAAGCTATGTGTGCCAAGAGATAATGCCTAACAGTTTCATCATTATTCTACTGCTAAAGTGTGGCAACTCTGTAGGCTCCTGGCTGGCTGCTTTTTTTTTTGACGTCTGACAGGCACAAGCAATCACAGCGCTTCTATTCCTATACACTGTCTCTCTCATTTGCCCCCCTCCCCTTTATCAGTAAACTCCTACCGCATGTGTCAGCACACACACGCACACACACGCAACACACCACACACACACACATATTTCCTTCCAGCCTGTAGCCGGCTTCGCTTGGCATCTCACTCTAAACAAAGTTTTTCTGCTTCTTGATACTGTGCAAACTTACGCTGCACATAGTATACTGTCACTGATAGTATTTTTTATGTGTAGACATTAAAAAAATGGCAGGGCATTTACACAATTCAAAATGCAAAATAAATTGTGATAACCGAGGCCCTAAACAATAAGACAGGCCGTCAACATCAGAAATGTTTTCTTTCTTTTCTTCAAGATTTTCTGATGTTCTCAAGCCTAAACACGTTGACTTTTATGGCAGTTAATTACTGTCAGCAGTGATGAATTATCTTGGACACAGCATCTTGTCTTCACAAAGCAAGGAAGATTCCTCCTCTCCTTATCTAAGTATTTCCTGTTAGTGCTGAGAGGCAGCGGAAACATCTGCTTGCCCTTTCCTTCTTCTGTATTAATTATGATCTCGTACTTGGTAGTGAGATTCAAAGTCTTCCTTTAACTGCACATCTCATAAAAAAATCACGTCTGCATAGGTTGTTAATAATCGTCGTAGTTAAAGTCTCAGTAAAATTCATGATAAAAAGTCGTAATTAAAAGTCATTCTCAATAAACCATAGCAGAAAATACAAGTTAAAGATAAAGCACAATAACTGAATGGCTATAGAAATACTGAACCTGGCAACATGTAAAAGTGCACTGTTTTATTTTTAGAGAAACGCACATGCTTGGAATGGGTAGAGGATTGAGTTTTCATGGCCGAAAGAAAGGAGGCGTCACATGGCCAAAGGATTAACAGTATGGTACGAGGAAAGAGGGGAAGGGGACCAACTGGTGATGGCGTAGTAGTGTCAAACAAAAGCTTGCTTCACACAAAACACTAGCCGAGTGTGCACACTATTCGTTAACTACCCCCCTCGGCTCCCACCCCTTTCATTTTACACCTCTCCACAACACCACAACCAAATTGGCTACTGCTGCCCTCCCACCCCCCTTACAACCCATTTCTGCCCCCTCCCTCCCGAATCTCTTACACAACTTTTCTTTCCCTTGCTTTTTTCATTTATTCAACTCACACCATTGTTCTTTCCTTTCTTCCAAGCCACACTGTAAACATAAGAGACTGTCACTTGCTGAGCTTGTTTGCCGGCCCGTACGTCGCTTATAAGTACTGTCATTTTGTACTTTACGCGTGTATTTTTTAGACTTCTAAAATTGTCTCGAATTATCCAATTCCCTTATCAGCTCATCACGGATCAACGATGTTCTACTGTATAATACTGTATAAGCAAAATTTAGGACAGAAAAATAGTAATAAAATTAATGAGATCACCTAATTGAAATTGAAGAAATCATGAAAATATTTTTAACAAAAATGGAAGTCTCTAGTAATGAGCCTTTCAATATCAAGTTTGAATACCATAATCACACTGAAATAGATAAAATGGCAGCATTTACTCAAAAGATTGCTTCATAATTGACGTGCCCACAGCAAACATTGGCAGACAAAGTTTGAGAATAAACCTGTATATCATAATTTGGAAATTTGGAAATCTGCAGCAAGATTATATCTGTTGTCTTTTCTCAGCCAATTTATTTTAAATTATGTCATTCATGTTATACCTGTTTCCATACTGAAACTTGCAATGGAAAATACTTAAATCCTAATTGAATTTGATTAATTTCTGGAATTAATATCTTGGATTAACAGTTTTCTTGTTAATTTATGACACTATTTAGTTTATAAATATTGCAGGCCCTATTTGCTTTGTGAAATGACACAGCAGATATAAAGATTTTTTTTTAACGAAAACTGCTTGTTGACATCATACAATAGTGCAAGGTGTGACCGTTTGCCTTGTCCTTAAAATATTCTGATATTTGATTGGATGTTCAGCTTAATTGTGTTTCACCTATTGTATCATGTTCATTGTAGGTCTGTCATACTGCCATTACAAATATCTATATACTGTTTGATACTATACAATCAGCAACATGCACAGGAAGTTAATTTAGGAACCAAATTGTAATATGAATTGATGGCACTGCATCATTATTTAAAGAGATGTGAGGAGCTCACAATTCTCAACAATGTATGTAACATTAAAAAAACTTATGCTTTTATATATTTATTAAATACAGAATCATGTAGGCATCATATACAAATAGTAATTGAAGAAAGGAAATGGCAAAGATCTTAAAACATCTTTCTTTAAACGTCAAAAAATGTGTGAAGTGACACATGTTCTTCCGTCATATTGGTCATCCCCAGTAAAAACTCTTTTTCTCTGTGGACTAGTTGCTAGTATGCCAAGAGTAATTTGTGTGCAAGTACTACCAGTCTCGGAAAACCACCTTTGTGACTTTCCCACCACAACAAAGGACCCAGTCGAACTAGCAGGGATGCGAGTGTATACGGATTCTCCGTAGTTTATATGAACAATAGGTGTAAACTATACTCTCCGGATGATGTACATCATACTACGGATACGCGGCAAAGTAGCTATTGCTCTTTTTTTGTGTTGGTAGACAAGCAGGCTTATTCTGAGAGTCATGTTCCTTATTTTATGCATTTTTCAGTTTATGTTGCATTCATTGGTTGATGAAGAATACACACTACAGACCGGGCACCAGGCGGAGACGTTTGTTTTCCGGCTCATCTGGCCTGCGCTCGCGCTTGTCTGTATGTGAGGACGCCTCGTGCATGATGTTTGGACTTCCTATAGCATTGCCACTAAAACGATGATAGACATACTCGTTTTTCGGTACTCATAGCAGTAGTTTTCAGGTTGTTCTGTTATGGGTGTACCAGTGTTATGTGGTATGTGTACCATATTTACAAAGCGACCAACTAACTTCTACTGTTGCCACGTACTTCAGTTTGGTACGGAAACATAGCTGTTAACATTGTGTGTAGCTTGCGGTGCCAGTAGTAATATGGAATAGTGGTTATTATAGTAAATTACAATCGTATAAGGTGAAACAAATAATCATAGGCTATTACTTCAACGGATGAACCATGTAGTGTTGTCAATATGCGACTACGAAAAGACAAAAGACGCAAGTGGCAACGTTTCAAAGCCAGCGAGGTGTGAAAACATAGTATTTTTTGTAACGTGTGTAATTGTCATTTTTTAGTTCAGCATGGTGACGATTGCTGGCGTTACATTGCTTCCAAGAAACACAGCAGGACTCGGGGAAGGTTAAGGCTGGAACAAAATTGTTAACTTTGATTTTATCAAGGCAGAGAATTCGCATAGCATTATCAGTGCTGAAATGTAGTTCACTACTTTTATAGTAAAATATAATTTATCGCTATCTTCAGCGGACCACACCAGACATTAACAGGTATATTTGGAGCACACTACTGTTAATCATTTATAGCTGCGAGGTAGCGGTAAAGAGTAACTGTAAATTAACTTGTAGGCCTACTACTGAAGTGAGACAAGCGTGTAAATAAGTTCCAAAATGTGTGTACAGACATTCTAGAAATTTGTATAAAACATCCAGAAATGTGATTTGAGCTAAGCATATTCTTTTTTTATACTTAATCCATAAATGAATTTTAAAATAGTGCAGGTGAATTAAAATAGTCTGAGTTTGTTTACAAAGTACTGTAAAATGTTCTGATTGATTTGTGTTATCATAGTGTGTGTATACAAAAAAATTTTGGTCATGTGTGGCCATAGATATGTTTAATTTTTAAAGTAAACATTAGAAAACATCTACTGGCGGTATATTGAATATTCAGATTAATAAAACTGAAAACTGCATAAATAGCACCATTTTGCACCTTTCAATTCAAATTTTTCCGGGGCAAGGCCCTCAGACCCCCTCCCCCCTCCTTATTGCCAGTGGTTAGTGATCTTCGTGGAGGAGGACTGACTACTGATGAGACTACCCAGAAGTTGGCATCCCTGAACTAGCACAACACAAGGCCATTGAGAGAAAAAAATGTGTGGTTTGAAACTTGGCACAGTTATTCATTGGTGCCTACTCTACAACATGCTAAAAGTCCCAGAGGGTGGGGTTAGAAGTAGGTGGGCTGGGGGGGGGGGGCGGCGACAACTGATAGGTGATTTTTGTTAAGTTTATTAGAGGAAATATCCACAATCACTGATCTTGGGGGAAAAAAAAACCTTCCTGTACAAAATGATAGAAGACAAAATTTCATACAAAAAATGTATTAATTAAGTTTTATGTATGATTCATAGCTACCAACCTTCTAAACTGGCCATCAATAATCATCAGAAGCATGATTTGAATTTGTGTTTGGTTGGGGGGAGGGAGTTATTTTGATAAAGTTAGTCACTCTAAGCATGATAGGGGTACAGGGGTCCTCCCCTGGATAATGTTGGATTTATAGGTGCAAAATGATGCTAGTTTAGCAGTTTTTATGCTGCAAAAGGAGAGGATTTTGCCCTTCCTCCCCCACTAGTGACCGCCACTTTGCTAGGTCCCTTCTTAATAATGATGCTACATATATGCTTAAGACCCAGTTTAAAAAAAACAAATGTTGAAAGTTTCTGTTTACAAATAACAGTATTTTAAAATGTTTGAATTTAATTGTGCTACCGATATGAAATACAATAAATCATGTTGGGTGTTCAAGTGGTATAAAATAAAATTTAAGTTTTATATTTTCATGAAATCTTATTAATTTTTGTGACTGTACTTGTGAGTACAGTTTCCTCTGGAAAAATAATTTTAGCTTCCATAGTTCTGATAATGTTGCAATTAAATTAATATTTTCATGTTATGCTGCTGCAAATTTTTTAAAAATAATATTTAGCAAATTGTATTTAATTGAAACAGTAGCTTGCTTGTGTTTTATTGCCTTTCTTTCTTTATCTGAATTTGCAGTGAAAGATATTTTCTGATGTTCATCAAATTTGCTACTTCTCAAGTACAATAATTCCAGAGTTACGAAAGGGCTACGTTCTGGAGTAGTTCAGTGACTTTTTCTTTAGTCAAATTGTAGGTTAGGTACCTCAGAAATTAGCAAGCAGTAGTTTGTGAACCAAAGTAATTAACTTGTATTGTTTTGTTGTACCTTGTATCTGCCCTGTGATACCTCCCCAGTAGTGCAACAGCAGTAAGTCAGGATAGGTGTCATGAACCATTCATCTGATGAGGATCCAGTAAGTAAGTGAGCAGTTATGTAGGAATATGAACTATGATTGCATTCTTGTCAGTTTCTCAGAATCAGCACCAATACGAGCCCACAAAATGAAAAGGCTATGGACATGAGGGATACCACTTAACGAGACAAAGAGCTGCCATATTGAAATATGTATATACCAGTATGGAATGTGTTGTTATACCATTGTTGACCAGAGTCTAACTTTGTTGTTTTGAGTTGCAGATGTTTGTAACATAGTGTATCATTGGACTTTGGCCCCTGTCTATTGTAACTAATGCTGACAACACACAACATTGTGTACCTGTAAAATAGCACTAGTTACCGCCATATTTTCATTGAATCTCCTCCCCCAAGCTAGCTTTGCATTGGAGAGTTCAATACGTCAATACAGGACACTGCATGTGCACCTTAGCTGAGGGTCATCTCCAAGAGCAAGAGGCTGGGCGAAGAGAGGACATCCACCTTCAGAGAGAGAGAGAGAGCTTCAAGAATTTACACCCGAAGAACATGGAGCATAACAGCAATTGTTATTGCTGTTTGAGCCGGGGGTTTGACACATGTTCGCAGCGTCCAGTGTTGTGAAGCCACCGCTTCATCCTACCCGTTCCATATTCTTACCCCTTACATTAATTCCATCAACCCAAATTTTCCCAGCACATGTCAGTGCACTCTACCCTAACGTCAAGTACAGTAAAACCTCTATATAACAAAGCTGAAGGGACTGAAATTTCCATACTTTGTCATAGGGAGTTACTTTGTATGGAGGTTCTGCAACACGTTGACATAGCCACATACATTTTATAGTAAATGATATTATTTTGTTATGAATATCATGGTATACAGTACATAAAAACAAATGAAAATGCTTTACCAGAACAGCTTGAACTATGGACACTAAAAGAAAATACCAAAATCATTAGCTAATAATATTTTTAATTATAAATACTCTTAAACTTCATTGGAATGAAACAAAAAAATATGACTATGTACACTAGACCCCCGATTTTACAAATACTCACGGTTCCTCTCATCGCATTCGTAAAATCGCTACCTTCGTAAATTCGATAGCGGCTTATTATTGCCCCCTCCCCCCACCCTTAACAGAAAATTTTCAAAATTGCATTTTTTCTGCAAAGTGTCTCTAGGCCCCGACTTCCGTAGCGTTTTGTGGGAAATTAATTAACGTAATAATGCAAACATAAATTGATATCAGTAGTCAGACGTCACACTGTTGAGCGGTAGATATGACCGACCCTTGTCCCCAAAAAATGAGAAAATCAAGATTCTGAGTGCCTTCTCTCGAGCGAATAGCCCGACTCCCGTAGCATTTAACGGAAAAATTAAGCAAGTGATAGTTTAAATATAAATTTATATCAATAGTCAGATGTCTTATGATCAAAAGAACACCGCTAAACAATAGATATGACCAATCCTTTTCCTAAAAAAATGAGAAAATAGAGATTCCGAGTGTCTTCTCTCGAGCGAATAGACCGACTTCCGTAGCATTTAACGAAAAAATAACGCAAGTGATAGTTGAAAGATAAATTAAAATCAATAGGCAGACGTCTTACGATCAAAAGAACACCGCTAAACAATATATATGATCTACCTTTGTCCTAAAAAAAAAGAGAAAACAGAGCTGTCGAGTGCCTTCTCACGAGCGAATAGCCCGATTTGCGTAGCGTTTAATGGAAAAAAAAGTAGGCATTCCTTACTAGTAAAATGCCCTTGTAAATTATTCATAAAAGAAAGAAGGAATAAGCGGATGTACTTATTCATTGCGCAGTTTTATATAAGTTAACGTAAAAACATTCCCATGACGTTGTTGATGAATTGTACGAGAACGTAGATACTAGTAGCATGCAGAGCGGACAGATAGCGCAACTGTACGAACGTTCACAAGATGGAAGATAGATAGCGGCACCGTAGCATATACCGACGTTGTTCCAAAAACGCCATTTTGTGACGTTTTTACCTAAAATCGTCGAGAATTACATGTATAAGTGATTGAAAATAATCACTTTCACAGTCAGTATATGCGGTAAAAATAAATTATGAGTTCCGGGATTACGTAATACACGAACGTCTATTTATTTTCCAAGTTCGACATACCCGGAGACAAATGTTTCTACACTTGGAAAATAGGTAGCGCTATTATCGTGCTCACTTGTGAAACCCACGCTTTACGACACGCAGTAACACATTGTTTAAGCAAATTATACGTCAAGTTAATTGTTTTAGGTATGTATGGTGTTAACGCAATAAAGAAAAATATCACGCTATTATTTATAGGGTTCGTGTAAAAAAGTAAACTCATTCGGCGCGAGACGAGATATAAGACGTCGTGAAACAGCCTAGGAGGAGGCTGTACTATAGTTAAACGAGCATATGCACATGCGCTGGAACTTTGCGTCTATAGTACGACCTCAATATAGGTCCTAATATGTCGTAGTTGGAGACAGGCCAGCCGGCTTGGCACAGACGCCGCCGCCGCCGCGCGGTTTTCAAACTGTCACTGCCACATTTTTTAATGGATTTTCGCTATTTTTGTTTTATTTTTTATTTTTAATATTGTGACTTACCAAGTAGTAACTGCAACGCTACAATTCATATTTTAATGCAGTGTATTAGATACAGTATGTTTTATTCATTGTCAACGTAATTCCTTAAAATTTTTTTGTCATATAATTTTGTTATTTTTTGAGGGTTCCTGAGATTGTATTCGTAGAATCGCTACCTTCGTTAAATCCAGAGTTCGTAAAATCGGGGCTCTAGTGTATATGGAATGTGACTCAAGTGACACATACATGTATATACCTTATATCTTATCTATTCAGAGTTTTTCTTAAAATAATCATTAATTTTTGCTTGTTTAGATGTGTTGCAAAGTTCAGATTGATCAACATTTTCAATTTTATGGAACAGTTTCACGTTTTCACTTGCATTCTCAGAGGTAATCAAAAATTTTTTCAACACACTTAGAGCATTGTTCACTTCAGAGCATCCTGGGCGGGTAATAACTTCACTTTCAGCTTCATCGTCTTCACAATCTGAATTCTGGAGAGCACTGGAATCACATGTTGAAGTTGATGGTAAATCTTTGTCACCTGATGAGCTTGTGACAAGTGCACTGTCAAAAGTCACGTAGTCATCAAATGCAATGTTTCTGTAACTCAGAGCAGTTGTAATTTCAGACCATTCCGGCACTTATAGTGGCAGCACATCACCATCTTCTTCGTTTCCACAGTCTACTGGAGAGTCAGTTTTCTTGAAACACTTCATGACAGTTGTCGGAGAAATAGCATTCCAAGACTGACAAAGTCTGTGGCTTTTAGCAGGTTCCACTTGTTGCACGAAACAACTTTGCTGGCAGCCATTTCATGCAGCAAGTAGCAAACCAGTTGTTGCTTGTACAATCTCTTCATTTGCATGATTATACCTTGGTACAATTGGGTGGAAAAAATTTTACTGTCACATTCCTAAGATGAGAGGCATCTGGCAACGAATGAGTAGGGCACTGATCCATGAACAGTTACATTTTCCTGTTGAGAACACCTATTCTAGCATCCAAGCTCAACAGCCATTCATGAAAAATGGATGATGTTATCCACGAGTTGGCATTGTTCTCGTACTTGCGTGGCAGTTTTTTCTGATTTTTAAAACAACGTGGCTTCTGGTACTTGCCAATTTCTCTGAGCCATCACTATTGGCATAAAGCATCACTGTAAATCTGTCTTTGCTGTGCTTCCCTCCGTGGCATGACTGTCCTTTTAAATTGAGGGTTTTATCAGGTATCATCATAAAATAACCCAGCCTCATCTGCATTGAAGATGTCTTACTACACAGATCTTCAAGTTTGGGCTTCCAATCTTCAATCACTGCCTCATTTACACCAGCTTCTTCGCCACAAACCTTGACTGATACAAGGTTCCATCGTTTTTTGAATTTGGACAACCATCCATTTGATGCTTGAAAACCATCAATGTTCATTTTCATTGCCATCTCACGAGCCTTTTCTTGAAGGAGAGCACCAGAAAGTGGAATGTTTTTTGCCTTACAGTCCATAATCCACTCGAAACATTTTGAATCGAGGTTGTTGTTCTTGCAGTTGTGTGGCCGCTTTCTTTTGGAAGTTCCAATCAAGGACATGTTATTTTCAATCTTCTCCCAGTTGCAAATAATTGTGGATAATGTAGACAGTGGCAGATCGTATTTTTTTGTGATATCTGTTTTATTTTCTCCTCGATCTACTGCATTTAAAATTTCTAGCTTCATTGCAATATCAAGTTGACGCAGTTTCTTGCAGTTTCCAGCCATTTTACGACGTACTAGAAATGTAGTCGGTAAATAATTCTACAGAAAACTTTTTATGGCAGTTTCATTAATTTTACATGACAATACGTTTATTCCATGACGTAAAATATTTAAAAACGTAACAGTAACAAATTTTAATAACTTCAACATGAACGTTAATAATAACAACAACAACTGGTAAATTATTAAGACAGGACACTGTAGTACATTCTCAGAAATGTGACCAGTTCGTAGCGGGTTATTGCTACGATGGGTAGTTAGGTTTCTTTCCGTTTCTCACGTTTATGTCATGATCTGGTCGACATAAAACTGCAAGTACAGTCGCCATCTTGAATTTATGAGACATTAGCACAAATATGGGCAGAGCTGCGTGCACAGAACGGAAGTTTTCACAACTCATAGCGACCCTAGTCACAATAGGACACTTCAATAGTATCGATACTTTAGCTATCTCTGGCGTACATTGATTGAATTCGTCATATATAGTACCTGTATGTAAGCATTTTCACGTGTTTTGTTTACAATTGTAACGGAAAAATGTGTACACGTAGTTCGTTATACAAAGAATTTTTTAGAATCGCAATGCTATTTTTTACAGTAAAGAGAGGTAAATAATACATTAAATTAATAGTGTTTTGGCGGGACCAAATAATTTATTTGTTGTATAGAATATTCGTTACAAGAGGTTTTACTGTATATTTAAAAATCTTCCTAATCCTTCCCAACTTATCCTGCTGCTCCTCAAACCGAGGGCAAGGAGTTTTGACTATAAATTTCTATGAGACTTCTTGCTGCCTGTAAGCATGCCACCCGCAGTGCAGGGAAGACAAAAAGGGAGGGAGGAACAACCCCTCTGGTCTGTGCCGTCTTTCATTAGGTGAGCGGCTGGCCAGTCACCAAAGACCGCTCCAATGAGGGTATATAAGAAAGAACTCGAACCGCTTAAGTCATTCGCAGTCCACCTGCTACAAAGTTCACAATTTCTTTACAACTTGTGCAGAGCGCCACTTACGTCCGTGATCGCCTTTGCAGCCGTCAGTCAGTCGCGATTCAGTTGCCACTCACTACAGCAGCAGTACACCTGCCACTCCACGCACTAGCAATTGTTATTGCTAAAGGTTCAGAATTTGCTATGGTAGATTTATCTACCCCCACAGTACGTCAAGCTACAGCTACAGGCTAGGAAGACCAGCGACCACCGCCTTTTAGGCACAGCATCTTCGTCATGTTGCTAGTTGTATTTCACTTATTTACATTTCAGACTCAAAAAATCTTGTTACAGCAAAAGAGGTGGATTTATTTGGGTTTTGCTACTGTTGAAGCATTGCTAAAAGTTAAGCTCAAAGTGAAAGAGATTGATTTTATTAAATTTGGCCAAGATTGTAGAACCTGCTTGGAAGTATTGTGTAGGAAACTTTTGGAGAGATCTCCACCAAAGTATTCTTTTACAAAAGGTATTTCATGTTTGGATCCAGAAATAGTTTGCATCCAAACATTAGAGACAAGAGCACTGAGTATATAAAAATAAGAATTTTAAAGGCATAGAAGCTGATGCTGTTCAGCATCAGGTTATGTACATTTCTGAAACAAATGTTTGCAAAGAGATGAATAACTTTTCAATGGAGCAAGAAAGATTGGATGATTTATGGATTAAAGTTTTATCTAGTTGCAAAAGGGACAAACATAATTTGGGGAAATTTGCAAAAAAAATCCTTATTCTCTCACATGGTAATACAAGAATTGAAAGTGGTTTCTCAATAAATAGGGAGTGTATTGTGGAAAATCAAACAGAAGGGTCATTGATTGCACAGATGTAGTTACAGTGCTTCGGGGTGTCAAAATTATATTTATAACAAAGCCTATGATACATTCTGTGCAAAATGCTAGAAGTCACTATCAAGAAGAAGCATTATAATGGAGGGGGGGGGGGAAGAAATGCTGAAAAGGTAACGAAAAGAATTTCACAAGAAATTTTCAGTTGGAAAAGAAAAAAGAGTGTGTGTGTGTGTGAAATATCCTACTAGGTGTGTTATGTTATAGTCTGCCCATAAACTTTTGCATAGCTGCCAACCTCAAAGATTCAGAAATAGTACAATTTTTAAAATGAAAACATTGTGTGTAAACAAGTTGCTGCATTTCACATGCTGTGCATGTGTAAATTTTATTTAACCAAACTTCTTTAGCTATTTTTAAATAAAATAATACTACACTGTTAAAATTTCAAAGTATTGCATGCAAAATAAATGTAGAACATGCTCAATAGTTAATCATCATATAGTTAGCTGAAAATTTTGACTTCTATTCATGTGTTGTGTTCACAGCTTATATTACTTTACATACTCGTGTATAGTTCGCACCACGATTTTTGGAACAAGACCCAGGGAAAGATATTTAAGTGCCTTGCTAATGTGTAAAAAAATATCACGGGAGTAGGAGAATAGTGAAGTAGCGAGAGGGAGGCTATGACTAATAGCCAAGGGGGGAGGAAGGAGACGTGGCTGGTAACAAACAAAAGGGAGAGGAAACTGGCGTAGGAGAATAGTGAAACAGCGAGAGAGATGCTACAATGGAATGTCTAGGGTGGGAGAAAGGAGACATGGCTGACAACAAAGAAAAAAGAGAGAGGAAAGATAACATTCACACTGGCTAGAGTGGCAGGAGAGCCATGGGGGTGGAGTGTGTTCCTCCCTCCTCCACAGCTATCTATAAAAACTTGCCAAGGTCACTTGCTGCTGCCTACCAGCTTGCGCACACATGTGTGTGCCTGTCTGTCTGCACTATGCTACCTCACATCCTCGGCCTGCTGCTTCCAAGCATGTGCCGGATAGAATGATAACGTGCCAGGGCAGCTGCAAGCTTGGCTTTTTTTATTCGACACTTCTCTTCCGAAAAAAAAAAAGTGTCACCCTTTTTTCTTTCTTTCATTCCCCATGGAACAATCCCTGATCACGAGAGAGTGAGAGATGTCATAATTAACTTCTCATAATGCTACCGCCTCCCACCCATGAACTTTCGTTTCTGCCACGTCAAATTGCGAGCAGCATATTTTGTAACAGGCAGTTTAAACCTACCTGTGTAAAAGCTAGTAAACTTCTGGCCATCAGACAAGTTTTTAACCAACGTATTAGTGTCAACACTGAGTAACATTTTGAACAGGACCATGGACAAGGACAAACAAAAAAAAAGATGGTTTTAGCAGCTTTGGTTACTGCAAAGCGAGGGTTGTGGAGGGGGGGGGGACAAAAGGGATGGAGGAACCTAACATTCTTTCTCTTCCTCCCACTCTTGACACCCGTCAGCCCGTTCATTTTTGTCTACAACTCTCTACAACTCCACCTTCTTCTTCTCCCCCCCTCCAACACAGCCTTTTCTCTCCATATACTTTTTTCTATTTTCCGTGTATAGTGCGCACCCCAGAATTTTTATGACTTGTTTTAGAATAAAAGTGTGCACTAGACACGAGTAAATACAGTATACTGCCTCCCTATTATAATAAAGAAAAGAAAAATTACTGAATGTATTTTACTGTAGGCCTACTCTAATGTACCAACATAAATACTGCTCATAATTTTACTATCTATAAGAAATCTGAACAAACCTAGTTGATAGTTTAGGTTTCTTTAAGTTTACAAACAGAAACTGATTTAATACACCAATAGATAGGCCCCTACTTTACAATTTTGGTAACACAGATTTTTAATTCTCTTTCACAATTCCATAAATGAACATACAATTCTTACAGAGTAAAAACTAGCCAATTTAATTAAACTTTGGACATTTAGCCCCCATTCTCCAACACTGCAAATACTGTAGAATTGAGAAACAAATAGTACATTGCTGAACGTGCAGATGTGAGAGTATTTAATCTCTTATGTAACATTAGTAACACATACTTTTATTTTGAAACAGTTTTAAACATCAGAATAGTTTGGTGATTGTATAAAAACGTCATCGTAAACACTGCTATGAAGTATTTTCAAAACATAAAAGTTGCTATATTGCTACGTTTTACGACTGTTAAACATGCGGCAGTCGATACAGCAAGCACTTGCATTGAAATATCTCCGCCACAGTAACAAAATATGGTTTAAGCTTGGCAAAAACCATGTTTACAAAAACACCACCCCACGACGTAGTGCACTTTCATATTTGCTGGAAAATAAAAACTTAACGATGGTTTCTTTCACTTTGCACAGTTTGCTACGTGTTTTTGAGCAATGACTACATGGAAATGGTAAACTGGACAGACTTTTCAAATTAAAAGTCTTAAGAATTTTAAGTGATACTGTGTGGGGGAAAAAATGGTAGGCCTAGGTAACGTATATTTAGTTAGTGTCGTGGTTCGTAAAATTAAGTGGTTCAAGCATGTCAGATTTGGTCAGGAAACACCTGGAAAAGTAAGAGAATTGTGAGTTTTCTGTGGCAACCCTGATAATATATATAGTACAATTATCATTAAAAATAATAAACAGGTCCATGAAAAACTCTTTCAATAATATGTTCCATGGAGTGCACCCCTGACAGTCTAATTAATTTAATATGAAAACATCAGTGGCATCTCCTGAACAAATGTGGTGGGTGTGCTGTTGGGGGCATTTTTGTTTTATAAAGGAACACTGCTACCCGCAATTATGAGGGGGTCCGGGGCTGCTCTCCTGGAAAAATTTGGTTTTCAAGGTGCAAAATGGTGCTGTTTAAACAGTTAATGTATCTAAACTTTGAATATTCTGCTGGTAAAATTTATTCATATTTTTTTGAGAAATGTTTGGAAAAAACATTTTTTTAAAATAGAATGTTTTTAAATCTTTTTTTAAGATTATGTATAAAAATAGGAAAAGTGTTATATCCCCTTAACTTATTCCTGGGTTCTGTGCTCAAAGAACTCATTCGCGAAATTTGAGATGAAACTTACATACTTATAACATTTCATATAGACGTGAGACATAAATATATAGATCTATAGTCACACTAAATTGAATATATTTGTAGAGAAAATTGCAAAAAATAATAACTGTGCGTTTATATATAAAGTATTAAACAACTTACTGCCAGAACGAGTCCAGCAAATATTTTGTCTTTATGCTTTGTATGTATCTGCTTTATGATAAACATTATACATATTGTCACGATGCTAATTTTCGGGCTTTTGTTTTTTTTTTCTTCTTCTCATCCATACTCGAAATAGGTTGTAAAGTTATTTTGGCTTGTAATTTTAAGAGTATTCAGTTCTTGAGAAGTCTTTGCTTTACAGTTACGATTGTGAAAATCTAGAGTGTTCTCAGACAGTCTCTCAGATAGAGTTTTTGTTGTTCACTGTTCCTGGTAACCTGCAGAGTTTTTTGCACGGCAGTGATAGCGAATTCCTTTGCGGACAGTGTCCTGGTAGTGTGTGTAGGCCGATGGCCCTGTGTTAGGTTGTAGGTAGGTGGGGGGTGTGGTGATGGATGTTTCGGTGTCGCCGGGCGGTTGTGTGCTGTGGGTCCTTCTGGTACCTTTGGGGTGCGGCGGCCTTCCGGGGGCACTGGACGCCTCTGTCAACACTCCCCCGCTCCCCTGTCCCACATTACCAGCTGTTACTAGGGTAGACGCACGGGCTAGAAGTGCACTACAGCACATTTCTGTCGTTCCGCTCTCGGACAGTCCCCCCGCCCATGACGTCAAACGTCGCTGACGAGTGAATGTCCTGTGGGACAGAGAGGGTAGATGTTGCGCCAATCTGGAATGGTTGCTGCTGACCATTCCAGGAAGGTAAATCATGGAAGGTTCTCGAAGGCGCAACCAGTAGTTATAAATACCTGCCGGCAATGTTTTGGCGGACTTTTTCGTGAGCTTCTTTTAATGGCTCTCTTATGCTCTTTTTTTGCTCTCTTTTGGACACTCTTTTGGACTTTTATGATTAGGACTTAGGCGGACATGGCGATGCCCCGATGGGCAAGGCGTAAGTCTAAGGGCTCGGGCTGCCAGACGGCAGGAGTTTCAGTTTAGTCAGTTTTGTAAATTACTATTATTTTTAGTTTCGGTTAGTCGGTTATTTATTATGGAATAAGAATACTTCGTAGCCCTGAGATGGATGAGACTTCGCTGGACAGGAACATCAAAATGATAAGTATTCTTTCATGTTATTATTTTATTACTAAATTATTATTATTTCCCCTTTAGCTTTCGTGCTCGGTATTTGTTGAATAGTCGTGGATACGTTGACGTGTGTATTTGTTGTTGGCCAGTGCAATTGCCTTTTATTAATTGTTTTCAGAGTAATGTAATGACCTCGGGATTGTTTTGTAATGCCAGAAACCACTTTACTGTGTAGTATCATTTCTTAATGTAATATCTGGTCACAATTCATCACATTTAAAGAACAAATCTTTTTCCAAATTGTACAATTTTATTTTCATTAATGTAATATTTATTTTTGTAACAATTTATTTTAATCTTTTGTAATAAACTCCAATAATTTGAATTCATTCTTTCATTTAAAGTAGTCGAACTGTAGTCCCCTTTAACATTAATTGATAGCCCCTAATAGCAGAACATGTATTTTGATTTAAATACCCTATTTATAGATGACTATGGATGACAAGCACATGCGCGATACAAGATAGGAGACGCGACCCGTATTGGGACGTTAGTCTATGTTTCGATCTTCTGTACCCCTCGCAATAGATAGTTTGACAAGCGGAAATTATTATTTTGTTTTAGTTAGTTTGTTGTGCTCTACCTTACCATACTTTATGTAGCTAGGCTACAAGGTGGAAATTCTGTCTTTAAAGTGCTTGTTTGCTTTTATTTTACTTAAGGAGCTACGTACCGTATGTATTTATTCCCCCCAGTGAGGTTTTAATAATTACAGAGTTTATTAATCTTTATTGCTTATCGTTATGGTTCAGTCAAATGCTTGTTTTATGTACTTGAGATGTTTATTTGCTTTCCACCTCGTAGGCTTGCATAGCTTAATAATTCAGATATACTTTCATCCCCCATTTTACAGTCAATACTTTAGCTACAAAACAAACAAGGTATAACATAACTATCAACATGACACTCCACATATGTTTAACTGTTTCGCCATTGTCTATTATTTTTACATTATTTATTTTACTAAGTCCAGCCTCGTGACACATTTATGGTGGGAGTCGCCGGGCATGACTTTCGTCGGTGACTTCCACCCTGACACATTTTATGGTTGGGAGTCGCCGGGCATGACTTTCGTTTGTGACTTCCACCTTGACCACGGTCGTAGAAGAACAGGTCTGGACACTTGCCTGGATATTTGACCCCCTTGCTGTTTGGCTGTAGTTCACCAAGTTACCGAGAATATTGTGTTTTGTTGGCGCTTGTGTTACGGCGGTCGGACTAAACTCCACCCACTTCCTTTCCGCTAAGTTAAACGATTTATCAAAACTTATTTTTTATTAATTTATGAAATACTTTCTTTGCTCAGAAATTTAAGATAAGGCTCCAGCAATCTTTATTTACTTTATAAATTTAACAATGGAAAAAAGTGGACGGAGTTTGAGTCCGACCGCCCGGAAAACAGCGCCAAAAAGTATGACATTCTCGGTAACTTGACGAACTACAGCCAAACAACAAGGGGGTCAAGCAAGATACATTGTTAGATAGGCGAGTGTCCAGACCTGTTCTTCTATGACCGTGACACATTTTTGGTGGAGGCTTGGGCATAGACTACTTGGTTTCCATCTTGTATTGTGCTGTGCTTAGTTTTTATTTTGGCGAATTAAGTTTTGTTTATTTGATGGTCATGTAATTTTATTTTGATTCACAGTGACGTCAAGTGGCTTTGTTTTTGTGAACGAGATGCGAGTGCGTCGCAAAGGGGAAGTGTACGCATTCTAGTGGTGAGTGGAAGAGTTAAGACGTAATAGTTGTTGTGTGTGTCGACAGAGTGCACCAGTGGTTCCGTTAAGACGTCGTTTGAACCGGGTCAGTAGAAAAGTTGCTTGGTTTTATTTTCTGTCTGTAGATGTCGTGGGTGTGCGTGTTTTTGTTTGCGTGAATTATGAGTGTGTGTATTTTAAGTTATTAAATAGAGAAAGGTTAGTTTGTAAGAAATACTTTTTACGTAAGTTGTAACTGTAATTAGTTGTAAGTTTATGGTAAGTGTATTGTGTTAATCTTGATTTATTCTGAGGTGATAGATTTATTTGTAAGCGGTGTTGTTGTGATTTTTGTAAGTGCTTCGTGAGGAAAAGAGAGGTATTTTGCGGCATTGAAGCTGTCGAGTTTTAAAGATATACGTTGTTGAAGATGTTGTTTATTGGGTTAGCTGTTGCGTGCAAGAGGGGCACAACAGACAGCGTTGTAGCAGAAGCGATGATAATATGACGTTAATTTTGTTTACGAGAACGAGTTTTGAAGTCTAAGGAATAATAGAGTGCCGCAGTGTTGTTTTCGTGGTGTTTTGTGTAAGGTTGCAATTTTCAGTGTTGTGGAGTTAAAGTTTATTGGTCTTCGTTGTTCAAGGTTTTTGTTGTTGACGTTTGTGTGAGGTTATGAAGGCAGAGGGCCTACTTGAAGTATTTGTGTATGTGTTATTCTCTGTAATTTGTTGTGGTAGGAATGTATAATTATTAAGAGTAAGTTATGAGTAAAGTTTATGTAGGTTTAAGTTGAAAACATTAGTACTCATTTAAGTAATTTAAGGTAGGAAGAGTTCAGGCAGTAGAATAGTAAATTATTTTTTTTAATAGTAGCAAGTCTAAAAAAGAAGAAGTAAATATGTTCTATAAGTGAGTGAATAGTGCACAGTATGGACTTCCAGTGAAAGTCAAGAGGAAGCAATGCAGTGTTTGTTTTTTTATGGACTGCCATAGACAGCCAGTAATTTTTATTGTGGAGTGAGTGTTGGATGGTGTTCTCCAGCCATGGGGGAGAAACCATTTCCAACTTGAGATTTGAAGAGAACTGAGGTAATTTAACATAGAAGAAGGCTGTATGTGGGGACGCCTGCATCAGGAGTGGAAATGGTGTACTATGGTCTCCAGGCCATTGGACTCTCACAAGAGAAGTGCTCGTGGAGACAGGTTAAGGCACTTCCAGAAGAGAAGGCAAGTAAGTGATTGTGTTTTTGTTGTGGAGGATAAGTGTACAGTAAGAAAGGTAAGGTTAGGCTATGGAAATGTTTATGTTTTGCCTGAAACTCTGTTAGGTATTTATTGTAGTTTTTTTATTGCAGGTTTGATTTATTAGTTTGAGTGTTCTTTTGTTATATTTTGTCTGTGTCTTGAGGTAATGTTATGTTCTTGTTGGAGGTATAGATTGTTGTCAAGAGGTGTTGTTGTCAGTGTTGTTTTGAAGTGGTTTAAAGTTAATCTGATTGGAGGCAGTTTCTGTAAAATAGTTAATGTCGTTCAGGTTATTTCTAAGAGGTTTTGTCTGAGTTAGGTATAGGCCTACTCTGGAATGATTTTAGGAAGTTGTCAAAGTTATTTGTTGTTTAGTGGAATTTCTGAGTGGCAGTTTATTGAGTATTAAGAAATAATTAAAATTTTTTTTTAGGTTGTGTATGTTATTCCAAGTCAGTGAATGTGTCTGATGGTTAGATGTTTTGGTCATGTTGTCTTGTGTGTCGGACCCTGGTGGAAAAAAAAAATGTTTTGTGTTGCACTCTGTGTCTTCACTAACTTGTTTTTTTATATTGTTATTTTTGGTTGCCCTGTGTGTGTGGCTCTGATAGACCTATGCAAATTAATCTTTTTGTTTTATTGTTTAGTTTTTTTTTTTTAAATTTAATTGCAAGATTATAAAATTATATTTGTGTATTTTGTTTGTGTTTATTTGTGATGTGAATTAAAATTTACAGTTGTTTTAAAGACATTTTGGACAAGGGTGTAACAGATTCGAGTGATGGGGCACCCTTGGGGAAGGACGGAGTACCCAGTATGCAGAATTGAAGATCCAGTATCCTGTGTAAGAAGAAGAATGAAAATTCAAGTGGTCAATGGATAGGGGACTACTTCTACAGTTCTAATCATCACTTCGAGAGAAGGAGAAATTTAAAAAACTAAGTGTAAAACAGACAGTTAATTTTGTTTAAAAGAGATTTGTGACCATAGTAACGATTATTTTCTGTAAGACTTTTCAGCTTGATGTCCAGTGAAGGAGATAAATCTGTTAATGTAGCCTAATGTTATTTTCAGCTGTACTAGGATTGTTTTAAATTAATTTCTATTTCAGGATGGTATAGGAGATCTCAGGACTACTTTGTAATTAATAATGTATTGTTTTAAAGGGGAACTTTTCATTTAAAGTACAGTAGTTAATTTGGGTAGCTAATGTGATATGACTTTTGTAGGATTTCAGAATTCATTATTTATGTTGAGAGTTTTGTTTTGTTAGCAGTGAAGTAGTAGAGTTAGTTGTATTTTTTTTGTTAGCAAACAATAACAGTCATAATCAGTTTAAGATCTTTTAAAACTTTACAGTTAAATGTTTTAATTTTGAAAAAGATTAATAATTTTGAAAGTAAAATAATTTTAAATTATGAAATTCACTATAACTGGAAAAAAAAAAAGTTAAATAAGTATTTTGCCAGGTAAAATCTTGATTTTTTAATTTTTATTTCTTTTGCAGTCTTTGTAAAAGTGTTTATTATTTTTGCCACGCGGCAGTTACCTGTTGGTGTTAGTTCTTCTGGTGGCCTATATTTAAAATATTGGTATTGTTATGTTTAAAGTATCAAAAAGTTTTGGTTTATTTTTAATTAGTATCTTTAGGTTTTTTTTTAAATAATAGGATATAGGTAATTTGGTTTGTTAGGAAATTGTCTATCGAAAGTTTGCCCTGGGCATCCTACCCTTTCCCTTTCCTTCTTGGTTCGAAAGTCCATTTTGTTAACTGAAGCTGTAGTTGAATACCAGAATAAGTTTATGAAGATTTTGGAGACTGAACTTTTTAGCCAGTTGTTTGCCACAAGAAACAATATGTTGAGGCCTTGATGGAACTTTTGTCAGTAATGAAATTTTTTGAAATGTTGGACTGTTTAGACCAACTTGTTCTGAGAAGAGTAGAGTGGTGCAGAAGGTTCCTGTCAGATGTGGTGGGATGAACTGTTGTTGTCGTCGTCGTGAAGGTGAATTTACCCCCACCCCGTTTTCATGTTGATGGTACACCAAGGGTGTGTACTTGAGGAGTACTTGAGTTGAAGATGTTGTTGATGAAGATGAAGTCGTCGTGAGGTTTTTAAAGTTTTTCGCTGTGGCATGGGGTTGGCCACTAGCGGTGTGTCTTCGTGTCTGGGGCAGGCAGGGCGCCGCCTCAGGAGTAAGGATGCCAAGGGGTTTGGGCGTTGCCTTACTGTTTGAAGAAGAAGTATGAAGATTTCAGGACTCAAGGAGCCGCGAAGAGGCTGAGTACCAGGTTGTGTGGCGAGGTGGGTCGCCACAGTGTGGAAGTCTGCGGGCTTCGTGAACCGAGTTCCCTCTCTCTTTCCTTGATAGGTTTCGGTCCAAATAGTTCCTAACCTGTTTGTTAATCCTTTGTTTGTCTTTTGGGTGGGAAGTTGATAGTTAATTTTGCTTTAACTTTTTTTTTTATGTTTGATGGATTATATGATTTTGAGTTTAATTTTGTTTCAAGTAGTTTTGTGTTACGTGAGAACGTGGAAGATAATTTTATTTTGCTTTATGTTGATTTATTTTGAGAATTTGAATTGAGAGGCCCCAGTAGTAACCACCACCTGCAGTGTTAACTGGTGTAAAGGCTGTTTTGGCAAAACATTTTTGTTGATGCGTGGCATGATTTTGTTTCAGGATGAGAAAATGGAGTGTGGTGACCTTTGTACCAGTGCGTCTTGATGAGGGAGAGTTCGGAGATGGCGGCTGCTGTCCTGAAACTACCCCAATTTGTCAAGAATTTGAGATTGAGCAGTGGAGGAGTCACATCTCATCGACTGCTTCTGTCATCAAGCGCACCACTTCAAAAAGATATTTATGAAATTTATAATTTTGTACACCACACCACACTGTACATAAAACAGAAAAACATTTGTTAATGCATGTGTAATGGCCAACATTCGTACCGTTCGAGTGGGGCAAAGGTTGAGTTCCCCCTATATTAGCTCGTGATCCACAGGCACCCGTACAAGTAAATAATGGATGTAACATTTGTTAAATGAATTAGTGGATTTGTTAGTGAGAATTTGTTTTATGTTATACTGAGATAGGTCAAGGGTGGCTTTCGAGGTCGCAAGCTTTCGTGAGCGGTAGGTAGTGTCACGACGCTAATTTTCGGGCTTTTTTTTTTTTTTTTTTTTTTATCTTCTAATCTATACTCGAAATAGGTGGTAAAGTTATTTTGGCTTGTAATTTTAAGAGTATTCAGTTCTTGAGAAGTCTTTGCTTTACAGTTACGATTGTGGAAATCTAGAGTGTTCTCAGACAGTCTCTCAGGTAGAGTTTTTGTTGTTCACTGTTCCTGGTAGCCTGCAGAGTTTTTTGCACTGCAGTGATAGCGAATTCCTTTGTGGACAGTGTCCTGGTAGTGTGTGTAGGCCGATGGCCTTGTGTTATGTTGTAGGTAGGTGGGGGGGTGTGGTGATGGATGTTTCGGTGTTGCCGGGCGGTTGTGTGCTGTAGGTCCTTCTGGTATCTTCGGCGAGCAGCGGCCTTCCGGGGGCACTGGACGCCTCTGTCAACACTCCCCCGCTCCCCTGTCCCACATTACCAGCTGTTAGTAGTGCAGACGCACGGGCTAGAAGTGCACTACAGCACATTTCTGTCGTTCCGCTCTCGGACAGTCCTCCCCCCCGCCCCCCATGACGTCAAACGTCGCTGACGAGTGAATGCCCTGTGGGACAGAGAGGGTAGATGTTGCGCCAATCTGGAATGGTCGCTGCTGACCATTCCAGGAAGGTAATTCATGGAAGGTTCTCGACGGCGCAACCAGTAGTTATAAATACCTGCCGGCCATGTTTTGGCGGACTTTTTCGTGAGCTTCTTGTAATGGCTCTCTTTTGATGGCTCTCTTTTGCTCTCTCTCTTTTGGACACTCTTTGGGACTTTTATGATTAGGACTTAGGCGGACATGGCGATGCCCAGATGGGCGAGGCGTAAGTCTGAGGGCTCGGGCTGCCAGACGGCAGGAGTTTCAGTTTAGTCAGTTTTGTAAATTACTATTAATTTTAGTTTCGGTTAGTCGGTTATTTATTATGGAATAAGAATACTTCATAGCCCTGAGATGGATGAGACTTCGCTGGACAGGAACATCAAAATGATAAGTATTCGTTCATGTTATTATTTTATTATTAAATAATAAAATAATAACATAAACGAATACTTATCATTTTCCTTTTAGCTTCCGTGTTCGGTATTTGTTAAATAGTTGTGGATACGTTGACGTGTGTATTTGTTGTTGGCCAGTGCAATTGCCTTTTATTAATTGTTTTCAGAGTAATGTAATGACCTCGGGATTGTTTTGTAATGCCAGAAACCACTTTACTGTGTAGTATCATTTCTTAATGTAATATCTGGTCACAATTCATCACATTTAAAGAACAAATCTTTTTCCAAATTGTACAATTTTATTTTCATTAATGTAATATTTATTTTTGTAACAATTTATTTTAATCTTTTGTAATAAACTCCAATAATTTGAGTTCATTCTTTCATTTAAAGTAGTCGAACTGTAGTCCCCTTTAACATTAATTGATAGCCCCTAATAGCAGAACATGTATTTTGATTTAAATACCTTATTTATAGATGACTATGGATGACAAGCACATGCGCGATACAAGATAGGAGACGCGACCCGTATTGGGACGTTAGTCTATGTTTCGATCTTCTGTACCCCTCGCAATAGATAGTTTGACAAGCGGAAATTATTATTTTGTTTT
>PNEQ01071068.1:0-52021 GCA_003012365.1 Medauroidea extradentata
GGATAAAAAAAATTGCGTCGTATTCACCAGTCATGGCATAATATTCTGTAATAATTTCATTATTTACCGTGAACTGTATAAAAAGTTATTAGGGGGGGACATACAGACATACATACATACAGACTTACAGACATACAGACAGACAGACAGACGCACGATCTCATAAGCCTATCTTTCCTAGAGGAAAGTAGGCTAAAAATGAATGTTTTCTTGTTTGTCTTCTGTGCCATTCTACATGATTCATCTGTTTGCGAAGAAACTTACAAATATTTCGGAGGAGGGGTGCAAAACGTGGAAGAAGGGACGAGGGTGGTAACCAAATAATTTAACGGACGTTGAAACGTTTGCTACGACAGCTATTCTTCTACAAAACAAACACAATACTTATAAGTATACCATTAACATAAGTCATAATCTGGTCGTTAATTAACTTATTAATAAGTGACAAATATTAAGTTTTAAAACAAAATAAACGTATGTCTTTCGCCTTCAGAATACAGTCAAATGCGCACAGTTAAATGCCGTATAAATCATAACTGCTCTTTACTATATCTATTATATTATATGAACTACCTCACTCATACACTCATCAACATACATACACACACCAAACCACTAGACCTAGAGAAGTGAAATTTAGATAGTTGCTTTCACTTACGAAGTAAACACCCACTAAGAATTAATTTGCTAAATTCAAAAATTAAGTGCTTGAAAATTGGTGAGTTGTCTTATCTATTAATTCTCAATAGCGCTTAAACCATTTGTGTTACTGAGGTGATTTTAACATGGAAATGAATCTTACACATGTCCCTAAATAGTTGGTTTAGAATATAAACGCAACCTCTACGAGCGTTTAAAATTTAAAATATAGTTGCAGTTAATCCTCTGTAAATCTTAAACTTTTTGAAATATCGGTTTTTTTTTAGATAAATGAAGCGTACGTGAAAGCCCAAAAAGTTTTCTCATGATTTTTTTTTTCAATTTGACTATTTTGGCGGTGGAAAGATGTGAAACCACGAAAAACAAGCATGACCACGGATAAATATTTTAAAATTTGATATTTTCTGTCGTACTTTTATGTGTATACCTCTTTGCTCACGGCCTGTATAAGTAATTAATTTTTAAGTATTCTGACGACCTATCTATGCAAAGTTATTTGGAAAACTGTTAGAAGATTTTGGGTTCAAATCCCACGCAAGGCAATGTGACGGGGAACTGGTGTACGTACATATAAGTGGC
Organism: Medauroidea extradentata; assembly: GCA_003012365.1. Taxonomy (NCBI): domain Eukaryota; kingdom Metazoa; phylum Arthropoda; class Insecta; order Phasmatodea; family Phasmatidae; genus Medauroidea; species Medauroidea extradentata. The sequence continues at coordinate 1,240 of PNEQ01071068.1, forward strand.
AGATTCAGCTATTTTATGTACTTAAATTTAAGAGTGGCTTCCACTTACGACATGGGCACCCACTAATATTTCTAAAGGAGTAAAATGTATTTTCCCGATATGCTCGATATCTCATAAACCTGGTGAGGATCATGTATGCTTTGGGGGAGAAAAGCCATAAAGTGTGTTTTTTTTAAGCCGTATCCTTAATGTATCAAGTTATCGTTAAACAATTTTCCTTCAAATATTATACATAGGCAAATCCGCGGTCGGGCTTCTAGTAAAAATGTATGTGCCTCATTACTGAAAAGACTAACTGTGGTTGTTATAAACATTTTAATAATTGATTTTTAATCAATAAAATTTTAAATTAGTTTAAGAGCGTAAAATTATTTATCCTATGAAAATATTTGTAATATTTAAAACGATCAAAGGTAGGCGCACGCAACAGGTAATTTTCATTATAAATGGCTTACTAACCAATTTATTGTACTTTTAATGATATAAACTGTTATGTGAGTTTTCTCAACGACTACACTTCATACTGCTATTCATATATTGCATGCGCTCCACTTTCTTCGTTTTAAATCTTACAAGTATTTTTATAGGATAAATAATTTTATACTAGTTAATCCGTTTTAATTTAATTGAAAACGTTTATTCAAAAATTATTTTCTGCTTTGTAGTCTTGTGTTTGTGAAATAACGCACCCATACATAAAAAAGTACAGCATACATATATATATATATATATATATTAGGCATGCATAGTAGTAATTTTATCACGATTTCTTCTTACCTCCTATATTGCACAGTGATCCTGTTCTCAGCAGTGATTAATGTTTCAAGTCTACGGTTTATCGGAAAGACAGTATAATTATGACAAAAATATTAGTTTTTTATTTTTATAATTCTTATTTTTTGTTCAACTTTAACTGTAACATTTTATTGTCATCCAGTTCTGAAGTTTAAAGTTTCTGGTATCTAGCTCATTAGTAAGGTAGTTCATAATCGATTGTAAAGTTCATACCTAACCGACAGACAGACAAGAAAGCGTGTCAATAAAACAATACATATCATTAGACATAAATTGTTCACGGTTACCGAACAGCTCATTGTTACCGAACAGAGAAGCAAACACACAATATAGAGGGTCAATTATTTTGTAGCTCCCATAATATCAATATGTTATTTATATTTAATAAAATATTAAATAAAAATGTAAAATTCGATAAAATTATATTTATATAAACTTAACCTTGGATGAAAAACTACTGTACAATAAATTTCAAATAAAACTGAACATAACTAAATATAGCTTTGTTTTGTATGCAACTGAAATGTAAACAACGGTTAATAATAAGAAAAAATAGAAATTATTTTGACCAATTCTAGTCATGGTAAGTTTCGCTGAAGAATTAAGTATCATATTTGCAGTTATGCTATACTTTATGTTAGTGTCCGATTTTATTTTCTGAATTAAAATCTGCATATTTTTGTCATGCTTGGACTCATATAAAAATTGTTCACACTGTATTTGTATTGCAAAATGCCAAATTTTATACAGGATTGTAAGAACTAATTTTGTTATAACAACATTGAATTATTAATATTTATTATAAAAATGTAGTTGAGGTTTTGATTGTACATCTGTAACGGATACCACGAAGAGTATGACCTAAGGCCTCCTCAACAAACGTAATAAATACGCGGAAGCAAATCAAACTTACAAGCATAAGGCAATTATAGAAACCCAATAAGTAAATATGAATTTTTAGTAATTCAGACTGATACAAAATCGCATTGGTTCACAGAATGTAACTTCCCTGTCGACGGGACACCTAAGGTATAACGAGCCGCTAGAAATGAATATATTGAATATACGAATCCACATTTCAATTTGACCAGGTCAGACATGGTAATGAAATCCACAGAATAAATGCTATTTAACCGTGCTGACTGTTGGCCAGGCAAAGTAAACTTATGACCAACAATGAAATAAATATGAAACATTAGTATATTAAAAGTAAAGAGGCGTCGTCGTAACATGGATCCTTACAATAGATAAACTCATATCTTAAGGTACGCCGTCGACTAGGGTACACGCAAAACATAAAAACCCTGCCGTCCACTCAAAAATCACACGGCAGACTGACTACATCGCTCGTCGCCCGAGCAAGAATCTGATTGAGCGCACCTAGCAGTGGCCGAAAGCAACACGCGAGGACGTCACATTTGCCAACTTCTTCACGGGACCACACGGCCAGAAACAAACACTCCCTCTTAACACTGTTGCCAACCAACCACTGTCACTCTAGTGGAATCATAAACACTGGTACAAGTGGCGCGGAACACTGCGCCACACATCTTTATCAATAAGTAAATGTTTTTACGCCTTATTTTCTGTAAAACAAGATTTTCATTACCTCACGGAAACAGAGTGAATTTTTATTCTACTCAAATGTAAAGTTTTTTTGTTCGCCTTTACACACATGTTTTGTTCCTTTGCATAAAAAGAACGAATAAATTAATATTGGCATAGTTTATACTGTATGTAAGATTTTATTAACTGTCTACAAGCACAAATAATAAGAAATATTCTTGAAACTGAAATACATATACAAATGACTGCGGAGGAAAAATTACATTTGTGTAAAATACTTATTTAAAAAAGTTTCCGACACTGAAAGATAGACAATGTCTTTAGTTTTTCTTCGTGGATTTTCTAAGTCCCGGAATTTTGTTTTACTGATATTTCAGCGCTAATATTTTGCGTAGGCACACTGGATAGATGTAGCACAGTCACAAGCTATCATGTTGGGTTACTAACCAAGACTAAGTACAAGTAATATGACATTGTTGTACACCGAACAAATGTTTTAATACAACACTAAAAGAAATGTATTGCCGTAGTTACCATACCTATGTTATAACAGGGGTAACAGTTCTGTTTGTCTGTCGATAATATCTGGACGATTTCTACAACAATCTGTTCTGTAAACGTTGCATGATGTTCTGTAAACAAAAGATGCACTTTGATCCTTCCACGAAACAAAATTTTGTAGAAGTAATACAGATAGTACTAACCGTATGACAAGTTTTTACTTCTGAAAAGAGAGTGCGCTGTTGTATGGAGACGACTTGTCAGTGTGGCGGGGGGTAGTGCAGGGGATAACGTGCCGGCACGTAGTATAATCAGTGCGCTAGAACAATAGACTGTTAGAAGCTTTACAAACATGTAAACTCTTCTGCTGGCCGAGGCCAGGACCTAGCATAATTGTAACTGAGGGAAGAGGTAGGAGTCGCTAATACCAGAGGAGAGAGAGAATAATGCATTGATACTAAATAAAAGTAATAAAGAAAATGGCTGGAGTACCATTCAGTGAAACATTAAAAAAGTTGCGTCTTTACGTATTTCCCAATGAAATGTCTGGTCAACTTTAGTTCTGTTATGTTACAACGCCACTGATAATGAAACTTCCACTTAAAATGTGGGCTGCATGCAATGACAGTAATTGTTGCACACACACGGGCGCGCAACACTCCGATAACATGCGAAGGTGGCAGTATGTAGTTGTGCAGACTATACACTGCTACCTGCCAGACACGATTGCGTCATACCAACACTGTAGTTCCTCTACCTGCCGCCGGCAATAACTCATCAGACGGGTAGTACTGACAACAATACTGGACTGTTGTCAGTATTTTAACAGACATATGGTTACTGCAGCAACACTTCTCATTAGGCAATAAAAGGGCCGCATAAACAACAGCATCCGTTTCTCACAACTGCGAAAAAGAAAAGCCATAAGGGCGTTCAAGTGGAAAAAACTCATAATTTTATATTTGCACGGCATAGTGATCGTTTTATAGACGTAATTTGTGACTACTTTTTCCATTTATAAAATTTTTTTAGCTCTCATAGTTTTCCCATAGTAACACGGCAAAGTCAAAATTTGCAAGTTACGGGAACGTGGTAATAACAAAAACCAAGTGTCTTACTAGAATGAAATAGTTTACTCTGAAATGAGATATTATGGTCAATACACTAAAATATTTAAAATCGCGCAATGAAATTCCTTTGTACATTTTTTTAAATATCCGAAAATGATGGCAATGTACTTCACTTAACGACAATAAAAAAATACAAAAGGAACGTTGTGTTTTTAAAGACTTTAGCATGTTGCACAAAAATCATTATTTCAGTGTAAATTATTTCTTTCAATTAAGACGATTGGTTTTTTATTGCTATCTTCCCTATACTTGCGATTTCTGACTTTGTCACGCTGTTATGAAAAACCGTGAGTCATAAAAATTTTTTTCAAGTGAAAAATGTTGTCACAAGCAACAGTCATAAAAAGGAACACTATGTCGTCCAAATATAAATTTACACATTTTTGCCTCGTGAACACTTTTAAATAATGTTGAGGGTACAAAAATGGATAAGCACACATGCAATGTTCTTCGAGTGGTATTCGTAAATACACACAATACACGTACATTGATTGGTAGGTAAGCAAGGATGTTATAGACGGCGACACAGCTTGGTACAATGACAGTAGCTGGGAGAGGAGTCGGCCATGGCCTTTGTTAAGGAACTATCCCAGCATTCGCCTGGAGCCAATCAGGAAAGCCGGAGCCAGGGATTGAAACCACTTCCTCCCGAATACGAGTTCAAATTGTGACCGTTGCGCCACCTCACTCGGCAAGTAAATTGAACATATTTCATGTGAACTCCCAACGGTTGACGTTCTGCACGACGCTCTTGAACATGAGCAGGCTGTTACCTTAAAAAGTCGTTGGTATCTGAAACGTTGGCGGTGTTGTAGCGTTTCTCACGAATCCGCTTAAATTATTTCCATAGAGGTTATCTACAAACAGACAACACACTTAAAACTACATTCCTCACTTTTAAAAATGCAGAACGTTTTTAGTAAAAAAAACTTTTTTGCCCCTCACATCGGGTAAAAACAACTACTTCAGACTGCTGTAACTCCGAAAATGACACCTGAATTTGTGACGTTCAAAACTGGATGCTTAAAAGTTCAATAGAAAAAAAATTGCTTCTACGAAAATCTTGCACGTCAGTTGGCCTACACCACGTTGTGAATAGAGGCTATGTGTTTCCCGACGAGTATGTTAATCTGACACTTATCGCTCCGCATTTTCTAACGCGTTAAACGCGGAAGTTTTAAACCAGTACACGCTTCTCCCAAGAAATGTTTATCTCATGACGGCAATCTTCCTCCTATTTTCTCTACTGTACCATGCTCTATGAATAGACCCATGATTTTATGGTGAATAGATATTTCACCATTTGGTTTCAATGCCTTATGTTTAGGGCCACGATTTTGTCGCGAAAAGATTTTTGCCCCACTTTGTTTCAGTGACTCACGAGCACATCGGCAGTTCTGTTCCAGGGTTATTGGCAGCGTGTCTATGTTCAGACACGTTTCTCATTTTACTGCACCAATCAGAATAAGATTATTGTGAGTCGGTACGTCTATAATTTGCCAAGGCCAGTGGGAGTAAAATCATCCAACCACAGACGATGTAGCAGAGCTGCAGGTATGCACATGATGACGCATCGAAACCAAATCTTGCAAAAATCTTTTCGCCATAAAATCGTGGCTCTACTTATGTTCACATCCGCAACTCTGTTTCATGGTCAGTGATTGGACGTTTTAACTGTCACATGTCTTGAAGTTCTACTGACAAATCACATACGTATTGCGTTACAATAACCTCATTGTTATTGGTGTAGTCAAATGAGGGACGTGTCTGAGCAAAGATACACTGTCAATAGCCGTGCAGCACAGCTGCCGAGGTGCACACGAGACACTGAAACAAAATGTTGCAAAAATCTTTGCGCGACAAAATCGTGGCTGTATCTATAGAGAGTTACGAATGTTTCAGTTAGTTTTTTTTATTGAACTACCATACATAACAGATAAAGTAATTTTGTCTTTCACGTGTTAGGGAATAATCCTACATCCGTATGGAATTATTTCTGGAAATAATGTAAAAGTGGAATTAGTGTTGCCTTAGCCAGGAATATAATGTGCATTCGAATTCGAGTTTTACCGTACACGCACCTCACGTGGTATTGAAAAAACTGCCGTTTTTATTACTGTCACTGAATTACATGATTGTGCCATGTATAACTTAATTCGCCGCGAACTGAGAACGGCCCTGCGCAGTAAAGTAAGCACATGTAAATACCGTCTTGTTTCTAATAACAACTCAAATTAACTGTTACTGTGGATTCAGTTATTAACTTTTGATTACAGCGTAATCTATACATTTTGGAAATTACTTAGGGTGACATATTTACATAAGATGACAGACGTAAGATGAAAATTGGTTGAATGAAAATATTTATTTGGGCATCATATGTTTTTACTTCATCGTGAGGTGAGGGGATTTTAAAGCCCGCTAAGAGTTATTGGGCGCTAGCTTTAGGCACAGAAACAGGAAAGGCGATAAGTAGAATATAACACGTCCGTCTAAGCATTTCATCGCCCTTAGGCGTGAAGGACTTAAGTAGCGTATAGTGTTTTCGTAGAAACTGTTTTCCAATGGGACTTCAAGCGATGACTCTGTTATCTTGTTTGTGGAAAGTATGTGGCATAGTCCAATGCAAGTTTCTATGATTTGGTTTCCCGATTCCGGTTGACGTTTTCTCAGCTACAGCAACGTGAAAAATTCATCGTTAACACTTTTAAGGAGCCTGGAAATCATGTTTTTAATTTGCGGATGGCATTTTTAAAATCATATGGACACAGTTTGAAGTGTGTCATATTTTCGTAGATAAACACATTGGAAACATTTCTACGTGTTACACAAGAAAAAAATTATTTCCGTGCCACGCTACAGTACGCCGCTCGCGCCAGGTCCGCCTACTCTTTATAGGCCGAGCGTACACTGAAACGCAGGTGGCGCAGGGCAGGGCAGCGCAGGACAGCACAGTTTCTGTGTCCCACGCATGTCAGTGTAGCAGTGTACATTGAGAGGTAGGGCAGGGTAACGCAGATCTGCGCCTGCTTCCACCTGCGCCGCGCAGTGTCCGACACACAGTTTACTGCGCACGTGCGACGCAGTGTGCTGCTGGTTGTGCATAGTAGGAGAACAAATTATTGCAACTGTGAGAGTCAGTGGAGTTTTATATACTAAATGTCATCCCAATCACACGAATACTTAGCTTAAGAGCACGCACGGTCTACAGCAATTTTCATCGTCATTTTGCAATTTTATATTTGTACCAGATATTTATATATATATATATATATATATATATATATATATATATATATATATATATATATATATATATATATATTTTTTTTTTTAAGTGTAATATTGTGAACTAAATTTTGCCGAAAGGTTTTTATCTCGCATAGTCTTTGCGTATTGACTTGTGGGTGTCAGAATTTGCATGTTACGTTTATAAGTACGTCATTGAACACTGACAGTACATAACGATATTTGCAGACAAGTTTTACAAATTTAAAAAAATGTATTTAAATAAATATGCTGAAATTTGAACTGATTAAAAAAATTTAATAATTTTTTAACGCAAAATTATTTTATTTTATGGTTTCATATACGAGACCTACAACACCGTTATTTGCCGGAAATCAGCAAAAAAATTCACAAGAGCAAAATTAAGTCACAATTTATGTATAAAAAATATCTGGTGCAAATATTAAAAATGGCAATATGACGATGTAAGTAGTTGTAGACCGTGCCATCTATTGTTTCTACTCTTTAGGCGATATTATTTTTTACGTCTAAACGCCAACAGATATCAAAAATATGTCTGGCAGTTTCGTTTAGTATCCTCTTCTCCATGTTGGCAGATTTTTTTCAAGGCAGTAAATACTATGGTTTTAGCTAATTATGTAAATGACGAAATTCTGGTTAATTGACATTTAATTAAAACTGCATAGTTTCTTGTTTTGAAAAAAAATTGCTATCTTGGAAATAAAAGAATCATTTTAAACAAAACCATTATACAAAGACCCCCAGCATCAAAGCATTTCAACCGTGCGAAATATTTTTGAAGTAGAGTCACGAACAAATGCTGTTCTGTTGAATATTATCCATTGTACGTCTCTACGTTGTGTCGATTTATTATTGTTCTGCTCGTGTTTGATATCTACTTTTGTTTCGACTCATCGTTGTGTCGCTTGTTAACTTGGTATTTTATATGTTTTATATTTTTATTATTTTCATTTGTAACCTGTTTGTTCCTTGTTTTATTTGACCCTATTCTATATTTTGGAATTTCATGTTTGTGTGTGTAACCTGTTGACTAATGCGAGCTCTGCTTATTTGTGTTTTTCTATTATTTGTTTAGTTTTCTTTGACAGGCATTTATATCGCAATGGAGAATGTCCAAGCAACTGATTCCAGTCATGCTCCACTATTTCAATAATTGTAATTTTAAGTCTCTATATTTACACGTGAAAGACAACATGACATAAGTGTAATCGCACTATCGTCACGGTATGTCAGTGTACTACACATTGTGTGTGCACTGTGTTTAAGAGCGCTGCCTACCTCACAACCCTGCCGTGAGCAAAGATATGGATTTATACGCTTAATTATATTAGGCGGTACTCTGTTATCTTTGAAGATATCTCTTCCATACAGAAACAATTTTCAGAATCGAGAAAAGAAAAATTGTTCTACAGGAATAGAAATTCTGGAAAAATTGAGGTTGCTTTCGGAAGTTTTTGGCCTAAATGATTAAGTAGCAATGTGAACCGCACCAAGATGAACAAAAGGACTGTGATGACATTTGTAGGCTCCACTGGAACTAAGCCGCACTTAATTTGATTAACATATAAAGACATAGCCATGCTCTCGCCAGAATCACAGCTTTGTGAAATACTCTTGTGGCCTGAATATGTTGTTGGTTGTCGTGACCATGCTTAATACGTCTTATTCGGTTAATTTCTAACTTATCTCAAGAATACAGATAAATTATTCCCGTTCTTTGGTCTTTCGTTGATAATAAAGCTTATAGAAAATTTCATTTTTGTGTATTCCATTCTAAGACTGTTTCTATCAAAACGGAATTAAATACTTAACTTCTTGTTAGTAAATTTCATTCAATGTCAACGCCAATTTTGGGTGTAGGACTACGCAATTTACCACTTTGTTTTCTGATGTTTTGAATTATCACCCTCCACCAACATATCTATGAACAAATCATCATAGGTATCGTATTCTGAACCTATATACTTATAAAGTTTTGTCGTTGTTGACGTCTACTGTTCACGTATAGCTGCGTCTCAGTATACGCTCACACTTGGTCGCACAGGTTTTCCTGTGCTGTACTGCGCTGCTCTACACTGCTCTGTCCTGCGCCACCTGCGTCTCAGTGTACGCCCGGCCTTAAGGTCGCCGCCTACCCGCACGCGAGAGGCTCAACAGCGACGGAGCAGTAAGGTCGACCTTGAAGCGCGCATCAAATGCCGGGTCGCCTCAATGAGCCAAGCGCTAAACTAATGTGCAAGGTTCCCGCCGAACCGTTTTTACTATGGAACACTAAGCCGTGACCATGTAATTTTATTGTTGGAAAGTTTGCAACTACGTTCAGTGTAGGTCGCAATCTGTGTTTCACGTACATCAAGTTAGTACATTTTGAAGTACGAAAGTCTGAAAAGGCAGTTTTTAGCTATGTTGGAGGGCTTAGAAACAGTATTTTAATGAGCGTGGCGTCTTAACAATGAGGTTTCGACCTAGTCTGAAGTATGTTTTCTTTTCGTACGTTGGCACAATTGACACATGTAGAATATTTTCGTAGAAAAAACCTGTTTATGATCATGCTGCAACGCATTTAAAGTGTGGGGTAGCCGGCCGCCTTAAGGGCTTGTTTACGAGTATTTTTCAGACTGGTGCCAATAAATTAAATATTTTTTTAACCAAAAGTTTTGAAAAAATTTGTGTCAGTGTGCAATCACACGATGCACAGTACTGTGGACGCGTTTTTCCAAGAAACTGAATCTAGTAGAGTTTTTTCAAATAATGTACCTTTCGCCAGCAATAAAATAATTTCCTTAATTTTTGCTTATTTTCACGACGAAAAACGTGGTACTTTGGGTAATGAAATCTAAAAAACCGTTCAGTATAATTCAACAAGAAAATTCAGCTACAAATTATAACATATAGGTGTGCAAACTGTGCAGCGAAATTTTGATATGAGTATTTGGTAGCTATAAAAATATATTTCCGAAATCACTGCAAAACTCTGTAACAAGGCCGGGTGTGGTATACCGCAATTTTCATCACCATTTTTTTTTTATTTTTTATTTGTACCAGATATTATTTTTCTTATTTTAGACACAAAATGTGACTAAATTTGGCTCTTGTGAAATTTTTTTATCTCTCATAGTTTTCGCGTAATGGCTTGTTAAAGTCATGTTTTGCATGTTTCCGTTTTAACGACTACACTAAAACCAACTGATATACCAAACTAAAAAAAATCACAGTAGATAAAGACATTGCAGGCTACAATGTCATGCTCATAAAAATCAACAGTAAAAATTATTTGTATTTTTAAAAAATGCTGAAATTGAAAATAAACATTTTAAAAATTCAAAATTATTTTGTTAGTACAAATAATTTTGATTCTTTATTTTTATGTGCATGACATTGTAGCCTGCAATGTTTTAATACACTGTGATTTTTTTGAATTGGTATATCAGTTGGTTTATGTGTACCTAGTTGTTAAAAAGGAAACATGCAAAATATGACTTTAACAAGCCATTACCCGAAAACTATGAAAGATAAAAAAATTTCATAAGAGCGAAATTTAGTCACATTTTGTGTCTAATATAAGAAAGAAATACCTGATCAAATAAAAAATAAAATAATGGCGATGAAAATTGTCGTAGTCGTCTGTGACCGCGCCCTTAAGGGGGAGTGTTACACAATTTTATTGTATTTTCAGTTTTTGAGCCATAACGTTCATTTAAATTGCACTATCAAAATGTTCTCTTCGACAAAGCAAAGGTTATATTCTTGGTAAACTGCTTAACATAATTAATAATGTAATCATTCGTTAATTTATCATGTAGAATCATAGCAGGAGAATTTTATAAAGTTAACCAATGATTATATTGCAATGATTGTGCATGACAACTTAATGAATTATTCACTTATTATTTATACAAAGCAGTTCACAAGGAATAAATCCTTAGGTTTGCGAAGAGAAAAGTTTGATAACACAAACTGAATAAATGTTCTGGATCAAAAAATGAAAATAGAATAAAATTGTCTGACATCCCCACCCTCCTTAACAACCATCTCCTAAGAGCCGATGAGGGTGAGACAACACAACATACATAATTGAGCCCGGATTCAAATCCAGGACCTCTCGCACCCAAGACCGATGCCTAACCATCTACGTTATGGAAGCCGACATTCACATTATCGCGAACCGCCTAACTTGCACATACTCCCCAATTTTATGGGAGGATAAAAACCCGATCTCATTTAACCCATCTAAGTAAGGTTAATGCCACTACATGTTAGAAAGAAAATGTGTTTTCTTATGGGAGAGTTTGGCACAGGGAACATATCTGCCGCTAGTTTCGCTACTGTCGCTAAGAGACTAGAACAGTATGAAACTGTAGTAAAATTAGTTTTAAATAGGCAGACGTTATTTAACTTAGTTTTAAGAGTAAAAAGAAACCAATGTTACACTTACGTAACTTAAAATTCAGGAAAGCTCTGTGATTGGTCAGTTTGCAACCATGACCGATAACAGCGCTCAAGCAGTAGAAATTTTTCCTGTGCCAAACTTTTAGCGTTGATCTTCATAATCTGTAGTAGAATTTACCTGAATTAGATTTGAAAATTTTTAGTCTGAGGGCACGCACCTCGAGGCCAGAGCGGCATGCCTCTATGCCAGTAATCTGGCCGTGTGCCTGAACCCAGCCATTCCCGTGAAGCGTTCAGCCGCGTATCGCCAGCCGGCCGCATACCGCACCTGCTGCGGGAGCCGCCCTTGCAATCGACCGACCAGTCCATCCGGAACCTGCGGCATTCCACGAGATACCTACCAGAGTACCGGCGATGTTATGACACCCTCTCCGCCTCGGGCTGTTGCAAACTGTCCAACCATCTCCCCTTTCCCAGGCACCCGTGTGATCGGCGAAACTCTTGGAACATGGCGTCGCTGCTAGGCTGTTCGAAGAGCTCAGGGTAAAATTCCCTCAAGGGTGATAGTGGGCGACCTGAAGTGTTCGGGTGAAGGGGTATAACTAAAAAAAAACGAGAAAATTGTCATAAGTATGTGAACACATTCTACATGGTTATTTTCTAGGTCTGGGTAAAAGGCTATAACTCTAATGGTTATTAGAAGGCGAAAAATTTAATTAGTATGTTTGTAAATTTAACATTATAAACTATATAACTGCAAACACTATTTGTATATTTACATAAAACAAAATGTTTTGACTTTTATCACTTGACCCAAACGCAACAGCATTTGTGCCGGACGATGCCGTTGGTCGGCGGGTTTTCTCGACGATCTCCCGTTTCCCCCACCGTTTCATTTCGGCTCTGCTCCATACTCAGCTCATATCACACCTCACCAGCGCTTAAGACCTCAGTGTTAAGCGCTGACCAAATCTCTCACTCACTCACTCACGCAAGTGCATTTTCCATTTTCAATATATTCCTCGCTCAAGCAGTCATGTAGGCGTATTAATAAAGGAGGTTGCCGAAAAATTTTATTGTTTTAACAATTTTAATATTTGTAGCAGATATGGTTTCCTTCGTATATATATATAAACTGTGACTATTTGTTACTGTACTGTAATAGTTTTTGCATACAGTGGAACCTCGTTAATACAGAATATGTTAATACAAAGTTCTCAGTGCTAAAAAGTGGCTTTCTTTTCCCTTGAAGTAAGGTGAGACAGTAAATATTAATTTTGATGCTCAATTAAAAGTTCCTTTGTACGTAAAACAATGTAAAATTTAGTTCAATAGTTAAAATAAGTCGTGGATTTGGTACGCAAGTTGCATTTTGGGAGTAAACATCCTGAAAATATATTTACAGAACTTTGTAAGTTTTGGTAAACACCTGTTAGTACAAACCTCATTATTACGAACTGCAAACATTTAGGTCCATTCGGGTTTGTATTAATGAGGATCCACTGCAATGGCATGTCAAACTCCAGATACGAGTACAACGGTCATGTGGTATAGTATGGAAAACAAACAGACGTAACGAAATGGACAAGTTCACGCCGGAAAACAGATATACGGACTACAATATGTCATATATATAAACCACACATAATTTAAGTTTTCGTTACAAAAATTTCTTATTTCGAAAATAATAATATCCAATATTCAAAATAATAAAAAATTGATGTGGTTCTTATACATGTCTTGGCGTAGCCCGTGATACTGTTCTTCAGTCCGAATTATTTAATTTTTTTATATAATTTTGCTTTCCGTTCATATATAAAACCGTTTCACACAAATTTGAACTTCGACTTACAATTTTACAAAAACTATGAAACACATAACTATGTTATTATAGTAAAACACTGTCACGATAATTATCCACGAAACAAACCATTACTCGTACAAATATAAAAAATTATTGAATCAAATAAAATTATCTGTGAATTCTCCCCTTAAGGGCACCGCCTACCCGCGCGTGAAAGGCTCAAAAGTGACGGAGCAGTAAGGTCGACCTTGAAGCGCGCATCAAATGCCGCGTCGTCGCAACGAGCCAAGCGCTGAACTAGCGTGCAAACTTCTCGCCAAATGGTTTTTACTATGGGACATTAAGCGGTGACCATGTAATATTATTGGTGGAAAGTTTGCAACTATGTTAAGTGCAGGTCGCAATCTGAGTTTCACCTACAGCAGGTTAGTACATTTTGAAGTATGGCAATCTGAAAAGACCGTTTTTAGCCATGTTGGAAGGCTTAGAAACAGTGGTTTTTAATGAGTATGGCGTCTTAACAATGAGGTTCCGACCTTGCCTGAAGTGTGTTATTTTTTCGTACGTTGGCACAATGGGCACGCGTGGAAATGTTTCGTAGAAAAAAACCTGTTTACGAACACACTTCAACGCATTTTAAGCGCGCGGTATGCGGCTCCCTTAAGATGGTCATGGAGTGCAGAGCTTCAGACGTTACGATTTTAATTTTAAATTGCTCAACGTGTAAGTTATGCTGGCTTAGGAATAGCATGCAATGAAAGTTTCACACGTGTATACACATTTGTGTGTCCTCCATTTACCTCTACACACTGCCGAAAATTACGGAAAATTGGTGTTTTGCGGTCATTTTTTAGCTTTGAAAATCTTGGCATTAAAATGTTTTAATTATGTGTGTACAATACAAGCTATCATTAAATTACGCCATAAAATCACCCCTAAATGTCTCATAGAGGTGAGTTTTCAGCAAGATGACTGCATAACAGATTAGTGGCTTGTGCTTAGAAGCTTGGATGTGCCGGGCTCTGTCTTCCTTATCGCTTCCGCACTTCAAAATAAGTTCAGCTGGGTAGCTAACTTACAGCTCAATATCAGTTTCTTAATTGAACATTATTAGGACATTTTGAAATTATTAGGAATATGTGTTAAATCTGTCACCCTAACGAAAATTATGAAAACGGCTCTACGGTACAGGTATGAAGTTTGAGCTGTTGACAAAAAGTTAGTTTCAGTCAGTGAAGTAAATAATAGTTATGAACTTAAAAGTATTGTTGGCCTAGTAGCGGTTACATTTATTAGTAAGCTATTTAATAGTACAGAAAGGTGAAGTTACACTCTAACCGCAAATTTCAAACTTACCTTCACAGAAAAAAAAATAAAAAAATGGAATTATTCGATATGATAAGTAATTCCGAGCTAAAGGTGATCGTCCGCGTAAACATAGTTTGCACGTTGGAGACCTGGAAGTGCAGAAGTTGTAAGGACAATATAGACTCACTTTTCGTCTCGTCTTAGTCTCTATGCACATGTAAACTGTCTTGCAGTATTTTCGGCGACAACTCGCGTCTAAGTGAGACATTCAGTGGCGGGTCTTTAAATTTATTAAGTAATATTTGAAGCGAATATATGTTGCACACGCCGATATATATATATATATATATATCTTAAAATATAAAATGAAGTGTTTTAACACACTCACTCGCTCATCAACGCACAGCCGAAACCGCTGCACCTAGAAATTTTGAGGGAAGCTTCCCCTTAGCCCGTAGGCACCCACAAAGAATTAAATTGTTTTACTTCTTTAATTATTAAATTTCTTGGTCAGTATATGACTGATGTAATCCCATTTAAACCATATGTGTAGTTTTGGAAAATTATCTTCGGTTAATATATATCGTATTAATTTTTATATATGAATGACTGTCAAAAGAAAACTTAAAAGAAGACAAGAAGACATAAATAAGCAGAGTATGCTTTAGTCACCAGGATACATACACAACATGAAATACCAAAACTGAAATCTGATCAGATAAAAACAAGAAACAAAACAGAAAATAAAAATAAAAATATATAAAAAAAGAAATCTAATTTGACATGAGACACAACGATGAGACGAAACAAAAACATAAACAGAAAAACAGCAAACGACACAATGATGAGACGAAACAAAACATAAATATGTCGAACACAAACAGAATAAACAGCAAACGACGCAAACGGTGAGACGAAACAATACACAGTAGTTTTCCAAGCAATCAGTATTAACGACGTTTCGGGAACTGGGAAAAACCATGGGTTTACGTAGGGTAAAATCCCTTATCTTGCTCAGCCAATGGGAGACGAGCTGTCTCCTGATTGGTCGCGCAGCATGTATTGACTTTGATTGGTTAATGTCCGACATCTTTTTATTTTGTTTCGTCTCATCGTTGCGTCGTTTGCTGTTTTTCTGTTTATGTTTTTGTTTCGTCTCATCGTTGTGTCGCATGTCAACTTAGGTTTCTTTCTTATATTTTTGTTATTTCTTTTATTTTCTGTTTTGTTCCTTGTTTTTATCTGACCAGTTTTCAGTTTTGGAATTTCATGTAGTGTATCTATCGTGATGACTACTGTAAAGCATACTCTGCTTATTTAGGTTTTCTTGTCTTATTTTAGTTTTCTTTTGACAGTAATTTATTTCGCAATGGAGAATGTCCAAGCGAATAAATCTAGTCATGCACTCCCATTGCACAGATCTTTCAAAGATCGGAAATAGCTATCATTTTTAAATTTTGAACGCAGTAATAATCAAATACAAAAGTGACATGCCAGATAACAAAGTACTATATTTGTATAAGGTTTGATGAAATTTGGTTCGCCTGTTCAATAATTTTAGGGGGAGACACACACACACATACACATACAGACAGAAAGGTAATCTCATAAACCTACTTTTTCCTTCGGAAAGCAGACTTAAAATTAATAACAAAGTCAACCAAAATAATTTTTTTATCCCAAATAGAATATTATTTTATTTCAATAATTGCTAATTACACATAGCTTCCACAATTAAAAAAAAAAAAGTTTTTAATGTAAAAAAAATATCCGTGTTTCACGTTGAAATTTTCATTTGATACTTTTTTGTCATATTCATTCGCTAAGAACTAACTTATTTATGTTAATAAATTCCATTTCAGGATGAGTATAGTTTGTAAACAGTAACGTGCAGATATTGGTGTGCACTTAGTAATATTTATAGGCATTAAACCTTTATCAGTGCTAAACTAAAAAAAATTTTTGTAGTAGTCGGTCCTCATATTAAATCATAAATATTTTTCTACAGAGCATACTTGAAGGAAACACACACTACCCTTTCCCCTCGCATACATAACATTGCAGAACATAATCTCAGGAGCTAGTACAGGGAGTCGGGCAGGAGAGTCCCAGCAAACAAGACATCATGAATGCATTATTGAACTGGTTACACCCTCGAGCTGTTCGCAGGAGCGTTTCCTTGTCTGATTTGCACGGAGGTCACGAATTTCTTGCAACATAACCGCAACCACGCTCTCATCGTACCCTTCTACGCTGGGCTATGTAAATATTTAGACACTTGGGATGCTACGAAATATTGCAAATATATGGATTATTATATTCGAGTGGAGCTTCATTTAGTAGCACTTGATAGGAACATAATAGGGAATTATTATATTCAAGTTTATTATACGTCGATAGTTAAAAAGTGCAACACATGCACCCAGTAAATGACGGAATGGTTTATTTCTAGAGTGAAAGGCAAATCTACAGTAATATAACACACTGTTGTTAGCCTACATAACTATGTATGTATTGACGACTATTATTCGATATAGCTGAGCTATTTGCAGATGAATATCACGCTATTTTTAAAGCATACTAGAAGACTTAATGGCTCAGTCATATTTGAACACGCATATGGCTCAATCACAATGAAAACAACATAGCATAAAATTAAATATTTCCGGAGATCTTGCAACCTGTCTGCTTATTACTCATCGCATGTTGCTATTCCTTAAAAAAAAAACCGTCGTTAACATTGAGTTTTAAACACTATAGACTTAAAACTATCCAACAGCCTGGTTCTCAGAAATTTAGTGAAACTAAAAATCCACATTACTTAATTTGAGTTAATTTATTGGGTAATTTATTTACATTTATATCTTACAATAATATAGTTCTCGGAAAATGCATGGGAACTATGAAATAATACTCATTTTCTGTGATTGTGTGGTAAATTAAGTTCATAACAATAATATAATTATTTAAAGGATAAGACACACATAAATTCTCTTTCTTTTCCAATTTTCTGGAACACTTTTATTGACAAATAATATTTCTGTTATAATATTATTCATTTTGAATTACTACAATATTATGATTCTTTTATTGTTATGTTTTGTACAATTATTTATTACTATACCGAGCGAGGTGGGGCAACGCTAGCACGTTGGGCTCGCATTCGGGAGGACCCGGGTTTGATCCCCAGCTACGGCCATCCTGATTTCGGTTTTCTATGGTATACTTATTAGTCACCGAAAATTATTTTAACATAATTGACCTTACCAAATTTTTTTTTCTAGTGACCACTAAAAAAAATTGCTGTCTTCAATAAAGTTTTTCATTGACAACAAAATATTTTGTAACCACTTCAAAATTATTTCGTGAGATCCATATTGACAAATCATTTTGTAGCCACCACAAAACCGTTTATTTTTTTCTGTGCGAAATTACCCCAGGCAAATTCTGGGATGGTTCCTTAACAAAGACCATGATCAACTACTTTCCCAGCAATTTTTTTTTTAAATTAAGTTTTGACATTTGTTTCTAATGACCTTGCTGTCGACGAGACGTAAAGCTTAATCACCTTACCATATTCATTCTTGTAACAATTGGTAATATCCCTGCACTCAGATACAACTAAAACATCTATGGTCATTCGAGTACAATCACAACATTAATAACATAATATATGCTAGACCTATATTGGTTACTACGAACGAACAGGTTTAAAGTATAACACAGCCTCCATCCTTCCACATTGTAGGGGTACACAGGTAAGACAGTGCATTCCTTTTATTCCTTTATTTGATATTTGGAATCTTTTATCAACCTTTCTGCTCATTTAATCAATAAAACCTTCTCTCACTATAATAAAGGAATACTTCGCTAGGTATAATCTTAATCATGAATATCTTTTGTCCTTACCCAGTAGTGTTTCGTTAAGTATCTTAGCAACCATTACGGGCACTCTTTCCAAATCCTTTGTATTGCATTATTTTTCCTTAGAGTGTTTGAGTTTATAAAGCATTTTACTCCATAAATCACTAAGATCTCCTGTCACTGAGAACTCTGGAAGTTCATGTTCAGTTACAGCATCCACTTAAGAAAAATAAATTGGAAATTTGATTATTCGAAGGCTGTTTAACTTCGCATTGAAAATAACGCAGCTGGCGTGTAACGGAGTACGTCGTAGTAATTTTCAGCAGTACATTTCATTTGCTGTAAGTTTCTGAAAGAAAATCGGAAGCTATTCTTCTGGTGGTGGATGAAGAGAGACAGTCTGCAACTTGTGCAGTCAGTCTCCATTGTCGTGCAATCTCTTTCAACACTCCTCGTCGTACCTCGTGCACACTTCAGCTAGAACCTGAAACGATCCATTCTTTGTTGTCCTGCCTCATAAACCTTAGTCACAGCCAGTAGTACCACCCTCTGAGCACTGATAAGTGTCTAGGAACAAGTTAGTAAACTAGGCTACATTTGCCAGTACACATTTTTACTCGAAAACTCGCTTTCTACATAGTCGTTACCTCAGAGTCGCTATCATTCAGTACCAAAAATAAAGTAGTTTTTCTCTACAGAAGTTGCATCGCACTTCTCAGCTGACTGTTTTATCCATTAAGGAAAAAAAAACACGTACAAATTTTAATCTATAGAGGTAGACAGCAGAGCTGCTTAATAGGATGCAGAAATCACGAATCTTTTGGTGAAGGTTATCTAACAACAACGCATGTGGAACTAAAAGGATGACACTTGTGGTTCTATTGTGACTGCAATAAATATATTACTATAAAGTACCAGTGCTAGGAAAACAAGAAAAGATTCTGGTTCAATATTGTACTGAAAATTTTCCGCAAATGAATGAAATTTCTGATCATTAAATTATACAAATTTCGAAAATGAACTTTTGGATGGAAAGAAGCACAAATAAAAGTATGTAAGTACCGGGTGGTTTGCCTAATTCTGCGAATCACAGATATATGCAACTCAGACGTACAATACAGCCCTTATCACAAACATCGTACTCCGCCGTAAGCGCTGTTGCTACCGGGTGGCGATGAGAGTGACCAACATTTGTGATACAGGCTATAGAGTACAGTCGGTTTTTCATAACTTCTCAATCCACAAGCGTAGCGAACGAATTTTGTTAGTAAGTATATTAATTCATAGTTATATACAATATGCTTCACCTAAGCTTGTGAAAACCACTCGTAAATTTGTGACTCTTGGACGAATAGCGTTTTTCATTAGGGACGTGGAAACTACTTTGGAATAATGGAGATTGCCACACTGTTTTTACATTAAACTTGTAACCAACTATTCTGAGAGGTTCGTTTGTATTTACACCAGCACGTCTTAAGTAATGAAAATACGGGATCGGTACAACCAATGTCTGGTGAACGTTCTTCGAGGATTCCATAGTTACATCACTAAAAATAAGAAGCGACATGCTTGGCAGAAAGGCAATACACATCCCAAGGAATTGTACCTACTATGAATCATGTGGAATGTCTTAATTTTTTTATTAATTCTCACGACGTTGTGTGGGATGAAATCACAGCGGTAACGCTTTGTGATTTGATTGGAATATATTGTAACAGTTTAAATCTAGGGAAGGGGGGGGGGGTGGTTCAAACCGTAAATAGAGACAATACGGCTTCAATTCCCGACGTATCGAGCAACTTGTTACGAAAATGGCAATGAAATAAATCATTATTACTAAAGCTGCAGAATACTTAAAACGTGTTTTCTGGGGTTAAAATTATTATTCTTCGTAATCCCGAAATGCTCAGCAGTATTCAAAACTTCCACAACCTAGCTACTCATAAATAACCAATCCAAGCCATTACTCCAGGGGGACTCCAAGAAAATAAAATACAAAGGCTGGCATTAAGAGTAGAGCTACACGCTGTATTAAATAATTGATATTTAATATTTTCGCTTGGACAATTAAATCTTAGTACTCAAAATATATTTAGGCAATTCGTAGCAATTAAAAAGCCAACACTTATCAGTCTTCTACCATTTCAAAGTACCTTTTTACTTAAAACCATGCTGACGTCTTAACATGGATTACAGCTAACTACAATACTTAAATTAAATAAAACAAAAAATTACATTTTTGGAAAATTATTAAATACTAAAAATAATAAAAATGTGCAAATACTGAGTCTGATTAACGCGCACAGTTTAGTCACTTCTCAAAACAATTTCTCCTTCGTGCAACGATTTTCAATTAACTTAATTTCATTAAGATCCGACGATTCTCCTATTGGTTGTTTTCCAATTACAATATTTATTTTTCTCTTTGACTAACAGTTAATTTACAGACATGCAATGTCTACAATTTTATTAATATTACCACTCAAACATCTCGTGCTCACTTAACGACTTGATGCAAAAATGTAGACTTACACCGCATTGAAAATATCCAATCACAAAACGAGTAAAATCAATCAGCTATCATCGGCTGTTCTTTAAAGCTTCCGGCGAACCGATATAACTGACTTTTTCGTGTCCTAGCTCTCGCAGTAGTGATTTAAGAAGCACGCAAAATCGTTGAACGTAGTTCCTCTATTTAAACTCTGCCTTTAACAAGAATACCGTTCACCAACATGACTTAATTGACCACTATAGAAACCTTAAGGGGGGCACTTACTTATCTTTAAATATCTTACCAATTTTCTAAGGTTCTGTACAATCTTAACTTTACTCGCCGAATGTGTGATTCTTCTGCCCTGCATGGCAATACTGATATATACCTGCTACATGGTGAGAATCACCTAAAGGCTCTTCCTGCCTCCCCCCCTCTCCTGACTTCACCAAAAATACGACTTACAACTTCGATGGTTTGGCGCAGAAGACCACTACCGACGCGTCGCTTTTCCGCGTTCAACGACCCAAAGCCGTCATCAAGTAACACATTACCAATCCACTTTTGTCTCAATACTGGACACAGGTGGAATAAAGAGACTCGTATTATAGCTCCACGCAACTTTCTGAGAAGACTCTATTTTACTCCACCCTCCCCCTCCCCTAGTGCTAGTTATGTTAGTTTACATTAGTTTATAATGCCAAACAAAAGTTATTCGCTAAATGTTAGAACGATATGGCTAGGCTAGGGAACTACAATAACATCTCCTAGCAGATGCGCAGACTCTTGTTCGGTCTGAGCGTAACCGACCGAAGAGTAGAAAGAAGCTGAAGTGGCTCCACGGGCCAAGCACCTAACTCAAGTACCAGGTATCCCGTGACTCCTTGCACGTAGTAACATAACTCTAATACGTGCACAAATACTTCCTTCCCAGCTCCCCGCTGGTGCTAGGACACAAAACAGCGTGCCACAGTGGCTACCTGTTGGTTGTCAGTACTTCCAACGCTCGAACTTTCCACGCAGCTTGCGTACTATACGCAGTAAAAAATTATTCGTTCTTTCACAAGAAAAATCTTGTAACCTGATGTCCGAACATTTACCAGTCTACGCACTACAACAACAACGTCACAGGCCAGTAAAGTGGTCTAATTTTTACGAATACCTATAGGGATTAGTACGATATATATTTTCAGCAGAATGACTGATGTGAAACAAAATAGCCTTCAATGACCTGTCACATGTTATAAAATATTCAGTAATTTGCAAAGTATTGTTGGAAAATGTTTGCCAATAAAATTTTTCTACACTTCATACAAGAATTCATTTGTAAATGCACCATCACTATAGATGGCATTTTATCGCTGGAAACTTGATTCTTTCCTGGGTTTCAACGTAACTTCAATTTTTAAAAAGATAACTGATTTTTGCTTGTATGTAGAGGTGTTACCCCATTTGACTGACCCAATAAGAATCCCGCTGGTGCCTCTTACTGACCTGCAGAGAGCTACATTGTGTTAGACGTATATCACCCAGGCATACATGCAGCAAGAAACCACAGTGTTTTCAAGGGTATGCTGCTACAAAAATTTTCGCGACATTGTATAATCTCTAACCGTCACTATTTGTAAACACACAAAAAATTTTGTAAATATAAAGACATATTTGTATACATTTCCTGAAAAATTTACAAACATTTTGTAAACTTACAAAAATATTTTTTTTGGAAACTAGTTTTCAAAGAATTATTTTATTAAAGTTCGAATCGTTTCTACTTTGTAGGAACAAAAATACCTAACTCGCCACAAACGAGAACGTCGGCACTTGCGTGTCTGACGTCACACATCCACCTCCTGATATTCGCGATAGGGACAGAACATTTTCGTTAAAAAAATTCTGCAACAGTATGTTTCAATGCCTTATGTGCACATATGAATCTGTGCTTCGTGGTTATTGGCAGAATGTATTATTGCACAGACGTGGCTCATTTGACTATGCCAACAGGAACAAGGTTATTGCGACACCATACGGTTCTGATTTGCGGTAGAACCTTAGACGCTAAGAGTTAAAAACAGCCAATCACTGACCATGAAACAGGGCTGCGTATGTGCACATAAGGCAATGGGACAAACTGTTGCAGAATTTTTTTCGCAAAAAGTCGTGAGCTCTAAAGATCATACAACGAGGCACACACAACGGCCGGACCGGCGACACCGACCGAAAGCTGGCACGGCTACTGTACCGGCATTCACTGCGTTACCCACAATTCCAATATGGAAGAAAATAAAACTGTCATAAGGACCTCACAAAAATAACAGCAGGTTCAAAACTAAGGAAATAAAGACCTTATAATGAAAACATTCGCCTGAAAATGATAAACAAATATAAAGTCTAAAATAATTTATGCACGACAAATCCTAAATTTAATTCTGTAACCGCAACACTCCAAAAATCTAGAACACAAATGCCTTACAGAAATCTCGTCTAAAAAAATTGTGGAATGTCTAACGTATCGGAAAAAGCTCAAATACTGTCTAATTCCTAAAAAAATTTCAAAATTTGGCGTCAAATCATATTAGTTAATTTTTAACGGTGCTGTTAATTGATACATTGTGAGTTAAAGGCAAAATTTTCCAAATTTTCATTTTGTATCATGTGTACGTTTGATTTTACTAGTTGAAACTTAAACATCAGGACAGACGCAAGTGACATTGTTTACTGGATACATGATCAATCATCAAACAGAATCATGATTCAAGATATCGTGAGCAGCAACTGCGTCCGCCCACTACCCTCACACCTCTTTCCAGTATTTACATTATGAAGATAAAAAATTTGTAAAAACGTATTTTTTGTCAATTTATGAAATAATTCCTTCGCTCACAATCCTAAATCATGGCTCCAGCAGTCTTTATTTACTTTGCAATATACACACTGGAAAAAAGTGGGCGGAGTTTGAGCCCGACCGCCTTGATTGCAGCGCCAAAGACGCACAACACTCTCTGTAACTTGGTGAACTGCAGCCAAGCAACAAGGGGGTCAAGTTTCCAGGCGAGTGTCCAGACCTGTTCGTCTACGACCGCGCTCTTCAATTTATGCGCTAAGGGCATTAGCATGAATTTGTCGGCTTTCGAAATAGTAAACCCGGACGAGAGCCGATGACGTAAAATTGCTCCGTAACTTGGTTGAAAATTGGTTTTAACACGTGATGTAATTTTTCGAGGCAAGCGTAATACGTATTTGAGGTAATTTATTAGTTAAACTGAAATCTCGTTAATTACCTAATTAACTACCATCATGCATTTTGTCTCGAGAAAATCACAGCACGTTTTAATAACCAGTTGTAACAAAGATACAAAGCGAATTTTCGATATCGGCTCTCGTTTTTGCTTTAAAATTAACTATCTTAAAAATGTATAACTTCTGCCCAAATAAATAGGTCTATGGGAAATTTTAAATTTCCGGGAAAGGGGAAATAAAGAGCATTAAATAGCTCTATGGATAACCTATAATGGATTTACTCATGAAACTTGTTACACCCTCCTAACAGGTAAAACGAGAGTTTATTTCCTTCGCGTGTTCTACCCGACTAACCACCTGTTACGTGGCGTTGCTCAGCCAACACGTCGGATATTTACGACCGTGCAGCACGCAACCTAGAAGACTTTGCCAACTCTAATGATGGGCTTACAATGTCACGAGAGTCTAGAAACTCAGTTCCGACACCGACAAAATTTTCTCAAAAACCATTCAGAAGCAACAAAAGTAGGCCTACTGACCATAACTTCCTGGCGAAAGTACATTCCACTTCTACTTTCGCCGGTGTCGGATACGTTGGGTAACATGAAAAATGACGTGATAGTAGACTAACAAATTAATATAACTATTTATGATTAAAAGTTTTACAAATACATATGTATATAAGGAGAGGGAGGGAGAGAGAGAGAGAGAGAGAGAGAGAGAGAGAGAGGCTGGTTACTGTAGTCTGTAACACAAACAGAAGTGGTGAAAGTGAATTGTTTTGTAAGAAGAAAAATTGAATAAATGATGTCAGTAAATACAGAAAATCTCCTTAATTTTAAGACATTTGCTCATGTTAGTTGAATTATTCGAAAATTTTAAGATACACTCTTTTGTCTAGTATGTGTTCAATTATGATACTAAATTCGTATAAAATTTAAATTGTCGTCCGTAGGAAATGTTCAGCAAGAGACAGGCTGGTACCTACATATTTTGTCGACAGCCACAAACTCAAAACATTTTTCGGACGTAAATTGGTCGTAGTATTGTAACCATTAAAAATTGTTTGGTACTGGAAATGGTCGGACTGACGAGTGATGGCAGGTACACTACCGGGACGAGCTCGTCATGTCGTTTGAAGTCAAGCATAAGAAAATAGTTACTTTAATTTACTATTATTTGTTCCTTGTACAGAAAACAGATTGATCCTGCAAAAAAAAATGAAATTTTACTTTAGCAAAACAAATAGTTCAGGAAAAGTTATCATTAAACTATGACGGTGTCCAGAAACAAATACTCAATAAACGTACCACGTGGAACCTGGGCTAAATTGGATTTGAAAATGTAAGTGCAAAATGTTGTTGTACGACATTTTACGGGCGCAGTGTGACAACACTACACTGGTATAGTCCCGTCTTGCCCTCGACGTGCCCGATATTAATTAATGTATGGTACGTGAAATAAACATAGAATTATGTATGGACTGTTCAGT
Organism: Medauroidea extradentata; assembly: GCA_003012365.1. NCBI lineage: Eukaryota > Metazoa > Arthropoda > Insecta > Phasmatodea > Phasmatidae > Medauroidea > Medauroidea extradentata. The sequence goes on from PNEQ01071068.1 coordinate 27,087, forward strand.
ATTTTAATCTGAAATCATAATATGCAAGTTAGGACAGTAGTAGTAAGATATCTATTGAAAGCAAGAGGGGACTTACTACTGTGCCATGTTGCCACGTTGTGCATATAAAATATCATTGTATAACATTTTCCACTAACTTTTTCGTCTCCAATTTAACCGAGTATTCACGTGGTGTTCTAATTTTTTTTTGACATTCAGTACATTATGTTTGTTTATAGCAACAGTGTATTAGGGCCTTTTTGGTATTGGAAGTGATGCCTTTAATTACTGCACATGTTTATTAGTTAAAATATGGTCAATAAAACGGCGCACAGAAACTTTGTTTAACTGCGGAGAGAGTAGAGAATGCGTGTAGGTGCGTGATGTATTGCCTGTTTCCTATTTGAAACACATCGTGTGATGATGATTTGTCGGTACATGGTAAGGTTGAAGACGAACAGCACTGCGTCTTACTTTACAGCTAGCAGAACTCGTTAAAACTGTTACCGCAATTATAGAAATTGCCAATAAGTTACAATAGTAATCGTATATTATATATGAAAGTTATAATCTGTAACACAGAATAAATATCTTTTAATTTATATCTTAAGGTGTTAAAAAAACTGAGTCTTTAATTTTAACAAAATAAAAGGTGTGTTTCCATTATGGAAACATCGGGAACAACACTTTACGTGAACACTTTCTTCGAAATTATTCTCCACAATACTTCATATGCATGTAGGTAAGGAAATATTAGAAATTTTCCTGAACCTTTTCAGAACTAAGTATGTAAGCAAACATCTGTTTAAGTAAAAACATGTATGGAGGAAACAAAGTTATCGTAAACAAACTTACTGATATTTTCTTACGTACAAGCACAGGAGTTATTGTAATAAATAAACTTAAAGAATTATATCTCATAAAGTGTTGACCCTGAAACATTCATAACGGAAATACGCGTGCTATTTTGGCAAACAATTTATATTTAAAACTTGTTAAAATTTAAATTCAAATAAACGTTTGCAGTAGTACAAAACATCAACATTTTCCTTTCACAATCAGTTTAACTTTTTGATTATTTTATTATTGTGTAACTATTTTAAATGAGCTCTGCGTATTGTACGAGATCGTGTTCTGAAGGTAAGATTCGTTTTTTATTGCGGTTTTAAAATATTTTGTGGTATAAAGTGGAAAACAAAGGCTGTTGTGTTTGCGCAATTCAAGGCGGGGAGGAGTTCATAGAAGAATGTAGCCTAATTGTTTTATTAATTTAATATTTGGACGTGATATGTTTTGTTTTGTATATAAACATTGCCAACTTTTATTCTAATGGAGATCTGTAGCTTTCATATTTATTTTGAAAAAGCAGTATATCAAAGCCTAAATGGTTTTAAGATAAAAAGGGAATCCAAATGACCTAATGAAATAAAATAATTCACACTATAGAACAGTGTCACGGTTACACCAAGGTATGTACAAAAGCCGCGTTGACATTTTTAATTTGGTAGTTATATATATATATATATATATATATATATATATATATATATATATATATATATATATATATATGAAAGTCGTGTTAGATACACTATTTATAACTCAAGAACGGCTGAAAATTGGTGGGGAGGTAGCTTAGAACCAGGAGGACATAGGATACTTTTTATCCCGTTCGACCGCGTTCCTTGTGACGTCAAAGAGAATATATGTCACTATAAAATGTGGTATAAAAACGAATTTGACATGGAATAACAAAACTAAATGACAGCTAAACATAATTTTGTCTATGGATAAGTATGTTTGAAAATTTGATAATCATAAATTTTGTCAGAAATCAATAATCAGTAATAATCAGTAATTTGTATTCTCTTTGTATTCTCTTTTAAACATCATCATTGACAATGCGGCGACCAAGACGATCGAACCTTTCCCGACAAAGCATGTTCACGGGTAGGAAGACCATCTGCGTTGTTTGTTCTTGCGCCTGATAATAAAACAAATGAAGTACAACCTATGCACTAAAATACATGAAAAATAAAGAATCATTAAAATATTTAATCCAAAATCTATATCTATATAGATAGTATACTTACTTATTGTCTCTAAGGCGGAACAGAGTTCGCAGGGCCAGCTAGTTTGACATAAACATTTGCCAGTTTTCTGAATTATTGTAAATAGTAGAAAATATTTATTAAGTACTGTTTTCATACGGCTCAGTTATTCCAGTGAAACTTACATTCAGTGTAATTATTTGCCTTGTTGGTTTATAGGCCGTTCGGAATAAAGTGAACACTAAATATTTAACCTTTGAAAAATATCACTATTCTCCGTTCACTCTTAGTTGAGTTTTAGGATAAACAAAGCAAATTATTAACAAACATGTTCATTGGCTGCTGACCGCCGTGCACTGTGATCTTGCATAAGAAATAGATCTTTGTTATCTGTCGTGTACATATAAATTTACCACTCCATCACTTAATAAGAGAGTTTTATTAACAAATATTAAAAATATACAGACGTTGCAAACACAATCTACGACGCTATATGTTTATTACTATAATTATGGTTAGCGGACGAAACGTCCCTACAGTTGGTTCACGAGTTATTTAACAACTGACTCACTGTTAAACGTACGAGTTTCTTGGTACACTTGTCAGTATTTAGAGATGTACGATACTCTGAAAATACCAAAGGTTTAGTTCAGTAATAATTACCATAGTAAAAATAAGTCAGAAATATCACAATCAGATATATTGTTTTATTTTTTTCAAAGTATTTTTTGACGTTAACGCGTCAATGTTGTGGTTACTGCGAATGTTATCTTTCGTTCGTCCATTTTCCGTTCCAGTCCGTCCAAACCACGGCCGCGTGGTCCGAACCAAAGTTCCTTGTTCTATTTTGTTCCGTCCTCGCGTCAGTTTATATTTACGTCACTTGCGGATTAGGTTATGAGATGCTGGACGTGAACAGTGAAAATGTCTTACATGGTTTTCCAAACGTGGATATATGTCTTCATTACTGAACAAACTGTGGTGATGTTTATAAGGCAAGAATAAAAATCTCGCATTGCAATCTTTTATAAAAAAAAACAATATGTGTCGTGAATTATGGACAGATTGTTTGGTGATTTATAAAATGTAATTTTTCCAAAACGAAGTACAAAATAATCCAGGAGGACTTTACAGTAAGTTTAATCACTCACTTTGTTGAAAATTTATTTTCTGCATGTAGTACCAATTTTTCGTTACGTTAATACCGGAATATCTGAATACAGTCGTTAGTCATGACTTGACAATTACTATTAAATTTTGAAATATACAGTAATTGCATGTGATGTCAATATTTTTATCAAGTTTTTATGTAATTTTTGTTTCCCTGTCTCGATAACACTTACAAAATTTTCACGCAATATTGTTTTAATATATACGGCGTTGTTGTTTTCTATGATGCCGACTGTACGCACTTTTGTCGGTTGGAAATAGTACGTCGGCGCGACGAACAAATTGAGCCAATTAGAAGCTAGCGAAGTGCAATGTTATTACGTTATTTGTTTACTTCAGAACTCAACTTAGAGTGAACGGAGAATAGCTGTTACTACACGTAATTCAACATTACCGATAGTCATCTTACTGTTTATATGGTTGGCAACGAAATAACACAACGTAGTTCCGTGTTTATTCGTATTTAAATACAACAATACTGAAACAAAATCAACCGACAGCGGTATAATTGTATTTTGTATAATTAATAAACTTCTTTTTTTATCAAACTACTGTATATATGTACCTATCGACTGAAAAATTTATCTTACACGCGCAAACATAAAGTGACGTGTCCCAGAAGGTTAGACTTTTCCCGTCGTTAGCCGTTACACGCGGAAAGATACGAATTGGCTGGAAATAGATCTTTAGCAGGGCTTTTTCGAGTGCTCACTTTATTCCGAACTGCCTTATACCTTTCTAGCTTACAAACGTTTCATGTAAGCTTGGGCTCCAACATGCCGTTATACAAAACCTTAACGGAAAAAAAATCCATTACAGCAGAAAGTAGTTACAATATATGTCCATAAAACAAACCATATTCCTATAAATATGAATAACTTAATCAATTAAATTCTTTGGTTAAACTGCACTCTTAATATAGACACGAACTGTAGCTACCTCGGACGGTTTACATAAGGGGTAAGCCGGCAGTCGAACGTATCGATCTGTTATGAATGTGCGGGCGGCGCAATAACCGGGATTTTGTTCTCCCCGACCAGCATTGTGTGTGTTTGTGTGTGTGTGTGTGTGTGTGTGTAAGTCAGAGGGTGGGTTCTACTTTCGCAGCGCTGCAGCCGCGGGTGGATTTGCCATCGCCACAGTGGGTCTGAGGGGTTGGAGGAAGGGTGGCGAACTGGCGAAAGATGGAAGCTGGATGCAGACCTCCCACGAGACACCGAGTTCTGGGTGGAATATGTGGCAACTTATGCCCTCCCCCTCCCCTATTTTCCCTCACCAGCCCTACCGAAGCCCTGGCCAGCATCGTTCCCAACCTCACGGAAGCCTTTGCCCCATTTCTTTTTAATGGCCCTCGCAGGCGTGCATTATTGATAGTGCGCGCGGAGAGCCGCTACCCTACGCCAAAGGAAAATGTTAATATTTCAGACGCGCACGTCCGAAGAGTAATCTGAAATATGGCGCGCTGATGTATTGAAATAATGTCTGGGCAAGAAAGGTTTTCGCGGTCACTTTTACTTTGAGCAGACTCTTAATCTACGCTTTAATAATATTCACGATATTATCTCGTTAATATTAGGAGTAACTTACTTGAAGTTACATATTTAATCACACTTTTTATCACTCTTTATCAAGCGTGTCTTAAAACCGCCAGTAGAATCGTGGTTATATTGTCTTATCTCTCAGGTTTTAATTCTGCCCGAAAATTCATTTAAATAAAACTCAGTCTTTCAGAAATTTAACGTTAATAGTAGTACTTTTATTGTACGTGTGTGGAATATGTTCAGAAGTTGTGCCACAACTATAGTGTGGTTCTGATGTCCAGTGTTAAGTCACCAGCCAAGTTGGATAACCATAAACGTGGCCGCCAAATGGATTTTATTTTTCTTGCTTGATACTACGTTCGTAAACATTCCAAATACTTCCACACATTTACGAAACTTTTCAATATATCGGCAAAAAACTTACAAAATTACAAATTCAATTTTGGAAACATCCCAAAAAAGTTGTAAAAAACTTACAAATATTCCAAAATTGAAAACAACTATAATCTCCCGAATTTCTCAGGAAATCCTCACTATCTGCATTACAATATTCCATAACGCACATTTCTGACGACAATCTCAAAGCGATTGTATGACGCTTTTATTTTTCTTGCAGAGCTTGTTGACGCTGCTATACATATCATCGATATTATAACCAATCGAATTATACTCAATAATAATACTTTTTTAATTTAGGCCTACGTATTTTTACTAATTTAATATTTTATAAAGAACATTTTATTATTTGTGTGAACATTATTTATTTCACATAATTTTTATAATTATTTTAATAAATTTTATATTAATGCGTTTTTGAACCTAAATTAGTAAAATTTGTTGGTATATTTTATTGTATACTTGAAGTTTGTTAACGTTTTGTTTAATATCCCTATTAATTCCTCACTAAGACATCTAATATATTAAATAATTTTAGATAATTTAGTAGCGGAAAGCCTGTTGTTACAAACTTTATATTCTAACGGGTTTTATTTAAATGGTTGCTCATAAGTTATTATTAACATGGGGAGGTTCGCTCAGATAGTAGCTACACAATCGGTTTATTGATATATTATTTAGTCTTAAAAGACTAAGACAGTTGTGGTTAAACGGGCATTTACTTTACTACAAAGGCAGGTTCTCTGAATACAATGACGCTTACAACGTGTTCTATTAATTTAGGAGGGGAGCACAATATTACTGATTATTAATATATTAAGTTGAGGGTTGCTGCCACATAATTAGATCTGACGACCATACCGACAGCTGGATTGATGAGACGGCATCGTCGGACGAGCACTCACCCGCCGGGACTCGAACCACGAGCCCCGGCGGAGAACTGGACTGCTGTTGATCGGATGAGTGCTGGAGGACGACAGACCTGGTTTACTTGGTAACAGTGCCATATATCGGCGTGCTTGTCATCATTATACGATGGGGGGTGAGGTGAGTTGCTGTCTTACGTGGTCTCCCAACGCTGACCTGATTGCAGCTTGAACCTCTCGCTACCCGGGTTGCCAGGCAATGTTGCAACACTGTGATATATGCAAAATGAGCAAACTATAGAGCCCGGTAATTTTCGCGAAAAGAATTTTGCAGCACTTTGTTTCAGTGCCTTACGTGCGCACCTGCATATCTGCTATGTGGTCAATGATTGGTAGGGCCCGGTAGTTTTCGCGAAAAGATTTTTGTCCCACTTTGTTTCAGTGTCTTACGTGCACACCTGCAGTTCAACTTCATGGCTATTGACAGAGTGTTTTTCTACAGAGTCGTTATTCATTTGACTGTGCCAATCAGTACACGGATAACTGTCACACATCACGTCTGTGATTTGTGGTTTTAACCTCCACACGCTGGGTGTTACGGCGTCCAATCACTGACCACATAGCAAAGATGCAGGTGCGCACGTAAGGCACTGAAACAAAGTGCTGCAAAATTCTTTTCGCGAAAATTACCGGGCTCTAATGATTGGATGCCGTAACACCCAGCGTGTGGAGGTTAAAACCGCAAATCACAGACGGTATGTGTCACAATTATCCGTGTACTGATTGGCACAGTCAAATGAATAATGACTCTGCACAAAAACACTCTGTCAATAGCAATGAAGTTGAACTGCAGGTGTGCACGTAAGATACTGAAACAAAGTGGGGCAAAAATCTTTTTGCGAAAACTACCGGGCCCTAGCAAACTATAACAGTATACTGTGATTGGTGTATAGCAACACAAGTGGCATGACATTGCTGTGAAACAATGAACTCGTAGGGCACGTTACTTGGATAGAGGTCATTGAAGACATCACTCATTGAATGGAAACGAGGGTTTCGCGAAAATATTTTTCAGTCATTTCCACGCCCGAAGTTACACTTCTTGATTATTGGCTGTATGAATTTATGCAGATACTTCTCTCATTTGACTATCACAATCAGAACAAGGTTGCTGAGACTCTATACGTCTGTGATTTTCGGGAAAATCCCCAAGACGCTGAGAGTTTAAAAACAACAAATTACTAGTGATAGGAAAAATTCGTGGGTTCAATGACCTGTAGGCTAGCCTGCAAAAATATTTGTGAACTGAAGCAGACAACAGATGCTCATTAGCTGCTTGCTGTTACAGTTGTTTAGGACTGTATTAGTTATATTTTTATTATTGGCTCAGATACATCCACGAGGTGTCAAATAAGTCAGAGGCCAATTGCGAAAGTGACATAAGCTTACAGTTGATGGAATCCTAGCTTGTGCCAAAATGAATACGCGAATTTTTCAGGTCTCTACCAATCACTGGTCAATAAGCAGCTCTGCAGGTGTGCGCATAAGGTATTAACAGAAGTACGAGTATTTCGCGTTTTGATTCTAGTTCAGGTTGAACGTCAATGATGTATACTTCACTGTCATTACTATGATCAGACAACAGTTGGTTTGTTACACATTTGACGACTGCAAACCAGTAATAAATAAGGAAGGAAATAAATCGTTGCGAACACACGCGGTACCCGCATGCACGGTTAGACGCAAATGAATATTCGACTTTAGCCAGTGTGTGTATAGGACTGAGAAGTCTAAGCTGCTTCCAGATGAATACGCGAAGTAATCATGCCTCTAGGTATTAATTCAAAGTGGTGCAAACGCATTCCGCGAAAACTTCCAGCATCTATTTACTGAAAGGGAGTTATCGATTTCTGCTGCTCGTACGTAAAATTTTTAGTTTTGTAACATTTGTCATGGTTTTGTCATATTTATAGTTAGATATGATGACTTATCGCGAGAAAATTTTACTGTTTGCTGGATTTCAACACACGTTCAGCTTAACAGATGATTACTGGCTTTAGCTTTCACTTGGAACTTTTGACTTATTTGACTGAGCTAATAGGAATCCCGATTTGATGCATTTTATTGGTCTGCAGACAACTACGTTGTATCAGACGTATATCACCGAATCATTTATGTTGTAAGAAACTACAGTGTTTTCAAGAGTATGTTGGAACAAAACATTTTCGCGAATTACCATCATCGCTATTTATAGTTATATAGAAATATTGTGATTGGCAACACTATCATTATACGAATGTTTTAGATATGTCTCACGTAGGGGGTATTTTGCAATATGTGTAAGTAGTTTTAGACATGTACTTTTACGATTGGCAATGTTTAGTATTGTTTTATTTCATTTGTATAGTCAGGGGTTATGTAAACAATAAGACTAAGACATTTTAAATATTGTAAAATTCTATATAACAAATCTAAAACAAAATGTTGTTGCATTTGGTCTCAACTTCCTCTATTATATTTTCGTATTATTATGTTCTTAAAAATTAATTAATTTGTTCTTTAATTACTAAGCAATATACCTATCCACTGACCCATTCATATTAAGGCCTTAATTGCTTTTTTTTTATTTCAGTAAACTTTTAATGTAAAATTATTTTATAGTTCATCGCCAAACATTTAATTTTCGATTAATAATTATTATTTTGGTTGTTACGTTTAACATATAAGCGTTAAGATAGATAAAAATCTGTACTTTCTTAAACCAAAGCTTTTATACATTATATATATATATATATATATATATATATATATATATATATATATATATATATATATATATATATGTATACTTGTACATATAAAAACACAAAACCTTAGCAAATTTGTAAATTTTTTAGTACTCACCAAATCATGCTTTCGTTCATTCATCAGCTTCGTGTCGCAAACTGCGAGCTTGAATACAAAGTCTTTGTAGGTCAGAAGCGGCACGGATATTATGGTGACTACTATAGTTGCATAACTGTTCATGACAGGAATTCTCAGACGTAGGCAAAGTGCTCCGTCGTTATCGCCACTGGCAAACAATTCACAATCACAGACGAGTTATGTACCTTAATGTTTGAACAGGTCGTTGACACTATGTACCCAACACATCTGATGTTGTCGTTTTATATGTTTCTTATTTCATAAATCTCCAACGCAATTTCACATTTGTGACATCTCACAGTGTAAATTTGTTGCAGTCTTTATCTTAAATATTTACCTTCTTTCAGAAAGATATATATATATATATATATATATATATATATATATATATATATAAAAGATCAACACACTCTCTGTGCATCTGTGGGTGTCTGTGGATGTGAGTCTTTATCCACAACAAAATATTTTTGGTCTGTGAACCGAATTTTGTATTTCTCGGTACGCATTATGTAGTTAGTAAGTTAATTTAACTCGTGTATATTTTGTCATGTAACGATTATATATTGCATTCATTTTGAAAATTATAACGTTAGCCTAGATACTAACTCGACGACGACAATATAAAATTTTTATTTCGATAGTTTATTATATAATCATTGAATGTTGATTAGTTTTTTTACGTATCCCCACCATTTGATATTATAGGATTGCATACAATGTTTGTAATATTTAGTGAAATACTGAACAGTCAATAACCAAAAATTTTATTTTGCAGTAAAATATTTTAAGCCTCAGGTATCTCGTAAGATATTTCAAAGGATATGCTGACAGCTTATGATTTTGGTATCAGGTCTTAAGACTTCGTTTGAGAGGTTTTGAACAAGATAACTTCTGCATCCTGAAAATGTTTCATCATTGGAAAGAGATGTATAACAGTGGGCACCGCGCGCTGTGGCCATACAGTGCGGTATAGGCTAGGAAAGACAGTAGCCGTATATCCCCGCATTGCATGCTGCGGTGAAAGCCATTTCACGAGAATACTGGTTAAGGTGGCCAACTATGTGGAAGTATTTTACACATTCGATTCCAAGAAGCATGGAGAGCTTAAGGGCGAAACAGTACACACATCACGCCTTACCCTAGCCTCTAGGTGCAAGTCAACATATTTGTGTGCAGTCTTCTTGCCAATAACTCACCTTTACGAGACGTTAATTATTGCCCCTATAATTTTGTTACTTAACCCTATAAATAAATGTGTACTACACCGCGCCGACTTCTTCCATCTTTTACAACGTGTTTAGTAACTCGTTTTCTTGCCTGTCTATGCTTGTTCCATAAAAAAGTATCAATACTTTTTAAACTAACTTCCCGATGAGCTAATGACTTGAAACTTCTTAGATCAGAACTGTATAGCAAAAATAGTGATTTATTTTCATCCAGCCCCATACAGATTTATATTCCCATACAGATCCCTATTTGTATGCAGATTGTCCTCAAATGTAAGATTTAAAATTTTTTATAGCTGTCGAAATACACGTAATATTTAAAAACGTGGGGCGCATGCAATAGAAAAAATTTAAGGGGTGTAGATACAAGCTGTTGTTCAGAAAACTCGCACAACAGTTCATATCGTTAGCAGTGCAATAAAATTTTACTGACTTAGGTGAAATATTAATGGGTGAATTATCTATTGCATAGCCTACGCCAGAAGTTTTTAGATTTAAATCTTACCAGTATTTTCATGGCTATTGAAAATTAACAATCTTAAATTTTCAGGATAATCTGCACGAGTTAGAAGCATGAATGGGGTTATAAATCTGTACGGGGCAGAGTAATATTTTTTTTATTAGTTTTATTAATGTGTAGAGATAGTGAAATTTCGCGAATTCAAAGACCTGCATGTTAGAATCAAATAACTTATGCATACTCAAGTCCCGACCATTTGCCCACAAGCTGCTACTCAGTGGAACAGCAGACAATGAAAGAAAGAACAGACAGGCTTTGGGCATGCATATAATATTTGATTCTAATATGTATGTAACTGAATTCGCGACGTTTCACCATCTCTATTTTTTTTTTTAATTATTAAACTACTTTGAACCAAAATTTCCACACCAGAAAGGAAAAGAAAACACTCATTTTTGTGATTTTCATCGGCGAGAAAACGAGCTTCCAAAATTTAAGGAGATCTTAAAAAAGCTGAAGACTTGCGTGTAATGTTACTTGATTACTGTTATAAAGCAGGCAACACTCATGGCAGTTGAAAATATAATCGTGTGCTGGGCAAAGCTTTGCAGATTGCTTGGTGGCTTAGCCAAGCGACCACATTCATGTATAAATAATATAATGTTCTTCTTCACCACGGATATTATGTTTCAGAGATTACAAGCAGGACTTTAAGACAACGTCACTTAAAACTGCGTACTTCCACCAATACAGTAACCAAGCAATGTGGTAATTTCCTTGCTTGTTTTCAAATTATTTTACTGCGTGATTTTAACAAGCTCTTTTTCAGTTACATGGCAGCGGTTTCAAGAGAAATAAGAAACTAACTAATGTGTATATGGAAATTCACGTTATGAGAAGTAGGAAGAAGGAAGACATAAAGAGTAGTAAAAATAATGTTTACAGTAAGAAAGATCAGAAAGAATGATACAAAATTTGAATAAGAAAAGCAATCTGGTTTCTTGGACGTACTCCATTACGAATTGAATGACTGTCAAAGAAAAAAAAATTTTTTCTTTGACATTCATTCATTCAATTCGCAATGGAGTACGCCCAAGAAACTGAATCCAATTATGCACTCCCATTGCACAGTTCTTTCTGGCGTTGGTTACATATTGAACTCCAATTCGAAATGACCCAGGTTATATCGCAGATCAGGTCACGTTTATTTATATTATCCTAGATTTTCTAAAACCTCCCAATGCAAGTTCTGCAATTTAACTTAATGTAGCCCATGGCAATATCCCTATAGCTTTCTGTCATTCAGTGCCTTTGGCTCTGTTTTCAATGGCCTCACTGTCTGTAGTACTAAGGTACGGCCATAATTTTTATACGATGTTGAGCTATTTGTTTTGGTGTCAGTCGCATAAGCACAATGTCCCTAGCAACTGACGCAACACACTACACTCTTACAAAAAAAATTCCGTTAGATTACGGAAAAATACAGGCAAAAATTATCCAGAAATTTTTGTAAAATATAACGGAAATTCAGTTTTGTTTGATAATGGAACCCTCCGCAAAATTACGGACAATACGTTTACCTCACAAAAATTTTAGTTCTTTAAATGCCTGGTACTAGAGTTTATTAAAACATGAAATATCGTTATTTGCTATGTTTTCTCGAAGTACTGACATAGCATACTTATATAAAACTGAAAAAATTCTCGAATTTACTGGGATTCGAACCCACGACCTTATAACTCCCAGGCAGACAATCTATGCACTGTACCACAGTAATACGATAATCAGTAAGAGAGTTCCATGCAGTAGTAAGAGACCGACTTTATAAGAGACGAACTTTTGTTTTTGACATCCTGATTTCATAGAACTTCTTTAGTATCATTATGAGAAAAAGAATTTACTCTATAAAAATAAATAACTTTAAAGGTGCATTCCCGCTGGCGCGAAGCGCAGATCACATAGGTGCGATTACTTTTCAGCTCTTATAATTTCCATGTAGTGACATGCGTGGACACCCATTTCAGGATACGTGAAGCGAGTAGAATAGAATATATGTGTGGCCTCCTCGGAACACTTCACTCACATCTTCTCTTCGCGGCAGTGTGTGGACCACCAGGAAGCAGTGCTTCGTTTCTATCATCTTAGCTTGTCTTGTCTTCTCTTCGTTTAGCACTTGTGTGCATTAACATTAACTCTAGGAGTCATAGTGATCATTAATACCAGCGTTTCTCAAAGAAACTGAATAAAATATTCTTTAAAATTGTAGAAATGTATTTACATGAAGTTATGGAGTAACGGCCAAACATCCGTAAACTATAAGTACGGATAAACGTCCGCAAACAAAAATTACGGAAGCCACTTGCGTATAATTACAGTGATTTTCTGTAAATATTTATGTGAATTTACGAAACAAATTTAACAGTGTAGATTGAAAGGCAAACACAACGCCTGCCGGGTACGATATGATTAATGTGCTAGTCAATCATTTCATCCTCTCATTACCAATGAAACAGGTATGAGAACTTAAGGGCGTTTCGGAGAACTATGACCAACGAGAGACATGGTTTTACGAGATGCTACCCAGTGCCATAGAGTATGGCTAGAGGACACACTGTAACACAAACGAGTTATTTACACCCGAAGGTTAGATAAGATGACTCTGAAGTATGATTAATAAATGTTTTTTTTGTAACTGATTTTTTTATTTACACTGTTATACATCTCGCAAAACAAGCAAATACACAATGGCAAAACTATTGTCATGCAATTTAATTGGCGTATTTAACAGTTCATGTGTGGTTTTCCATAAAATCATTGCTTCACCGTGCTGAAATTTATGCAAATAAGTTAATGTTAAATCTCTTGTATCGAGAAGTGCAGAATGAGATTGCCATTGTGATCGTACATAAAATTCAATAATTTTTTAAAAATGTGGAATTCCGTTGTTTTTTTCCCATACCCTTCATTTATGTACCGATTTTCGGGCATTTTCCGACCTGATTGACGTTACTTGTGAATGATATCAAATCACTTGTCTCGAAGTGTTCTAGATTGCTGTGTTATATCTTAATACAATAGTAACAAACCATCTTTTTTTATTTTCCATAGGCCCTAGTAGTTATGGAAGTGGTTATTCTGAATTCGTTTACACGCACATTTGTATTTACTTTAATATTTATAACGGAACAAACGGATGTGGCCGCTAAAATTTATATCCATTTTTGTTACGTCTATGTTAGTGAAACCTTTAAAAGAGTTTTCTTACGTTGAGTCCCAAATAATGTCTTTCTACTGTAAAAAAATTGGCAGACAGCTAATCTTCAGAGTGAACAAATATTGTTGTCTCTACTAAAAATGGACAAATACAGATTGTTAACCGTAAAATAGCACTTTCTAAAGTCCTCCTAGAGTCTTCATCAAACACGTATTGACATGTGACTATTTAGCTGAATGCCACATTCTGTACATCTCAAGATTCTTTTAACCATGAATAGCCTTCGGTTGCATTTACTCTCCTTTTTCGTGCTAAGGGTAAAATAACACTCTTCCACTGTCCCAATGTCACATTTCTCCACTTATATATTACTCTTTCGTGAATAAAGTAAGGAGATGCTAGACTATGAGCTCCGATGCAAGTACTTCTCCCTAACGAGTAGGTTTTTGTGTAATAAACTCTTATCAAAGCGACGTGGAAACACCCTCGGACACTGGTATTTATATATTAGATATGCAGAGTGTCTAGAAACTTCCGGAAAGTGCGAATGCCACGTACGTGAATCCTGGGCTGATTTGGAAACGAAAATGTTTGTGGCAAAATGGTATTGATGTACGATACATTTTACGTTCGCAGTGTGGCAGCATAGTGCAGAGTAAATCCCGTATTCGCTCCATAGATAACTTACTTATCTTGCTACTACTGTTACGACCTGCATATTATAGGCCCAAGTTCAAGTCTCTAGCAAGTCCTGCGAAGTAGAACTACCATCAGCGCTGCAGGGTGATATGGGACGCTGGTTTCCTCTGGAGAAAGGGTCGACGGGTCGGAAGAATTGTGGTCGGGGAGTCGGTAAACCTGGCGTGGTGCGCCGACCTCTACCTGCGCCCAGCGTGTGTTTGCCAATTAGCATCCCGTCCTACGCACGCGTAACCTCATTAACTGAATCCCGGCCATCCACGTGTTTCTCTAACCCCTTCCCAACCCCCTCGCATCACTCCGAGCGTGGACTCCAGCGGGGAAAGTGTGTGTTGGCCGAGTCGTGCCGTGGATGCAAACGTCCGCCTTTTATTTAAATCCACTCCGCGAGGTCCGTGGGACTGCTAGCTACAACAGTTGAATACTTTTCTCTGGAGCATCTGGGACCTTCCTGTATTAAAGGAAGAGATGGCTGGACACATTTTATGCGTGAAAAACCAAGAAGTGTGGAAAATATAAGTACAACACAATACCTGAATCTCTTCTCATCTTGGCCTTCACGTGCAAGTCACTTCTTCTTATTCTTCTTCAATACAGCTCAACTACATTATATATTCGGTGGTCTATAAAGGACATATATATATATAATGTCCATTTTCACAATTCTTACCTATGAGAAACAGACTTTTAAGGCTGCTTGAGAATGTTAAATGAATACACACACTCGTAATTGGATGTTATTCCTAAGCAAACATAATTAATGAATACACGTCTATCAGCCAAAAATTTACACTATGTTTGAGATCATGGACTATCGACCAATAGAAAAGACTTGAGTGCTTGTGAGGATATTAATGATGATAATTGTATCTAGAAGGAAGTGAAAGCAAGGGCAGAGTATCGCGCCCTGAGAGACAGACTTTCAGCCTGGGAGCTCGTAGGCGTCAACATTTCCCTGGGATACGAAATTAAATAAGCCCCTACATTATAACAGCGATGGAATGAAAGGGACAACCCACAGCAATGGAAATGCCCGACACATTTCCCACCAGCGTAGAAATGTGCTCCCCCAGAAATCGGCCCGGTTTGCCTTTATGAAAGTGTGTGGTCTAACCACTAAATCAACTTAATCCCGACCCTTAAGATAGGTGCTACATTCTGGCGCCATTTTAACAAGCTGAAACATCTCGTTAAACAACTACAATTTTTTTTTTTTTTTTTTGGCTTCTTACCAAAATTTTTAATCTGAGTGGCTGTTCCTGTTTTCTGTCTCCGTCTGGATATAGTTTCGGACATACTCCACTGCAATGCTGATGTCTGTCAACGGAAAGTAAAAAGATTGGTCTAACGTAAGCAGAGTATTATTTACTCAACAGGATACATACAAAACATAAAATTGCATTTTTAATGGAATACAGAGTTCAATAAAACAAAGACTGCAAATAAGAAAGCAATAAGAACAAAATCAGACATCAACAAAGGTAGACCTTTCAGGTTTGCGGTCTGCTTTGGCAAAAGGACGAACACGTAAAATATATGAACCATGAAAATACGACACAACGATGAGACTAAACAAAACACAAACAGAAAAAGAACATCGCTGTGACCTGTTTTTATGATTCATATATTTTATTTTACTGCATGTATTTTAGCAAAAGAAGGCCTTTGTGGTGACTGTTTTTATTTGCTTTCCTTGTTTTAATAGACATTTTAATATTTATGGAAATTATTTTGTGTATGTATCCCGTTGACGAAAGCATAACTTTCTTATTTATATTTTTCTATTCTATTTAGTGTTCTCTGACATACTTCTTCATCGTAATTGAATATGTTCAATAAACTGCACCCAGTCATGCATTCCCATTGCAAGACTCTTTCAAAACGGCCGTATTCTATCTCTCTCTCGCTCACTTACTTTTTCTCTTTAAAACATATTTCTACCAACAACATATTTAATTGTCAAATATCATAATATACTAAATTAGCTCAGTTAATCTGTTATATTAGGAAAGTGAACAATGGTGTCTCTGTTCGAATTATCATTGTCGCTAGCAAAAAATAGAAAGACTCCACGCCAAAGTTATGTCTTGGGTGAGTATTCAGATTAAGTCTCCCTTATTACTACGACACAACAAACCATTATTGTATCGTTCAACTAATGCTGTACTGGAGTTAGAGCGTAATAAATATCTCAATCATATTTACATACGAAATTAAATTACATTCCATACGATTACGGAATAGTAACTTGTAAATAGCACGCATTCATGTGATTAGCAATAAACACAGTTCTTCTAGAAACTGTTCCATCTGGAATCTTTTGAGAACTACAGTTTGCATCAGCGGAAAAAAATCTCACTGATTGAATACGACATTTTTCACTTATTTAAAAAGGAACAGATTTTTTTAATATGGAAAAAAAAGATGCAGAGTATTACATTTAAAAGAATACTGCTGTTGTCTATGTTATTTTATATGCTCAAGAAAAGTATGGCAAAAATAAAAATACCAAGTACAACGGAAGGTCTGGCCCCTCGACATTTAACATAACCCACAAACGCTTTAAAAAGGTTTTGTTATTTTTTTAATGTCTTTGGTTTTTATGGCTGGATGCAACTGTGCCAAACATTCTCCCTTTCACTGAATTGTATTTGACCGCGAGTGTATGGTGAGACAACTGTAATGGCGACAATGTTTGTTGCCAACATAAATAAATACAAATTTTCCACCCGCATGGATATGGGAATCGTACCCAGTACCTCCCGCAATGTAAACCGATGCGCTACCGACTATACTGCAGATGTCGGCTCCAGTAGTCCACTTTTAACACTTGAATATTTTAGTTGCGGTTGAAGTTAATATGAAGTGGTGTTCACCTGCGTTTATGTTGTACATTGTCCTACTAATAATATTTAGTAAATACTAATAAGAACCAATCATCGTATACTGGCCAAACTATTGATTTAAATAGTAAAGTTTACTGATGCAAAATGTTTGTGTAGACGTTATAAGTAGCCGTAAGCAAAGAAAATTGTAGTTTTATTACTTCAAAATTTTTCATTATTACTTAGGTTGTTTTGGGTGTGGTGATTTAGGTTAGTTTTGGTTTACTAGTATTATTTCACCTTGAAATTCTCCATTTTTCGTAAGGTTGTGTTAACTGACCTTACCTTACAAAATCTGGCATGACCTTATCTAACGATAAACGGAAAATTTCTAAATTGGAAACCTACAATTGTCTTTTACGTACGACTACTACTAACATTTTTCATCAATACACTGTTCCTTTAAAATCAATAGTTTGGCCGGTATACAATGCGTTATTCTTCATAATATTTACCTAATTTTCCTTTTTATGCAAAAAAGACACTCATTTATTCAAATATAACACTTTTCGGACATAAAATAAGTTGCAGTACTAAACGAAAAATAAATAAATAAAATGTTCCACGAGTAGTAAAGAGAGAAATTTAAGAGAACTGTAGGGTTCTGCAGATTTTCCATCAGCACCCAGTTCGTGCAAAAGAAGCAGCGTGAAGCAAGGGACCTGTGCCTCAAGGAACTTCAGGTCCTCTTCCCGTGAAGCTGCGCATGATTAACGAGGCCTGCTTTTTCCGGTTACGGTAATCCGAGCGGCGGGGGTGCAAAGTTCGTCGCTAATTAAATAAACTCTCGCCGTGTATTATGACCGCGCTTATTTTCTGGCCTGCCATCAAAGAGAAATTGGCTGTACTGAAACTCGTGGCATGAATGCGGCTTCTATTGTTCGTAACGTTTCAGCGCTTCGTAGCAGGCGAGGTAGTTAAATATTATTAATGCGAGAAAATTCCCACGCATTAATAGCACCTCTGAACCAAATGCCAAATTATACAAAATTATTTTTATTGCTTTAAAATATTACATGTGTCAGTGCTAATGTATACATTTTAGGATCTAGTAACACCCCCAGTAAGTTTTAGATGCGTAATCAGAACACAACTGTCATACTTCTCATACTGCTCCAGATTCTTGCAATCAGTGTTGCTAGTGTTAGAGGTTGTAGAAAATCTATGCTCCATATGCTAAAGCCCTATTGCAGCACAAAAATAAATCCCACAGATGAATAAAAAAAGTAACCATGTCTCGATGCAGAATGATTTTTAATTGACCGTTAATTTGTACAATGTATTGCATGGATCATTTATTTGTATGTTTCCAACACCTTGTGCTCCTAGCCTTTGGAACAAACCCGTATGGCAACAGACACGTCCAAAGAGTTTAAATAAACAAATATCTAAATAACTTACAAAAATACTTAAACGTAAAACATAACGCAACAGTGCTAAAAACATAGCAGATACTGTGAAGCTCATAATAGCTTGTCAAATACGGTTGTGAATAAAAGTCCAATGACATTATTGTTTCCAGTAAAAATTCCCTTTGTCCTAAATTTAATTATTATAATTAAAAGGTCCCACGAAGTGAGAAAAATCGCACGACCTTGCAACACTGCTTGCAATGCTACAACCTTGAGATATTCCAGTCTACAAGTATATTTTCAGTGAAGTGGCGGATCGTGGGTTGTTGCCAGGTAGGGCTGCAGTTGCCAAGAGCTGTACAGGGTTGTGCGCTGGTTGACTCTACAGCCACTGATGTTTCTTCTTATTTTAGACATAAATTGTGATTAAATCGTCCTCTTGGGAATTTTATGTGTGTCTCATAGTTTTGTGTAATGAGGCGTAAACGTCAAAATTTGCACTTTACGGTTTTATGTGCGTCACTGAAGCAACTGATATACCAAACCGAAAAAAAAATCACAGTGCCTAACAATGTTATAGGCTATGATTTGACACATTTAAAAACGAAAATAAAACAATTTTGTGCTTAATAAAAAATTCTTTATTTTATAATGAAACTTTAAAAATTACAGCAATTTTTGAAAATTACAATAATATATATATATATATGTATATTTTTGTTTTCATGTATGTCAAATCATAGCCTACAATATTGTTATATGCCTACACTGAGAATGTTTTCAGTTAGGTATGTCAGTTGATTTTAGCGGCGTACATAAAACCGTAAAATGCAATTTTTGAAGTTTACGATTCATTATGGAAAAACTGTGAGAGATACAAAATTTCCCAACAGGACTATTGAATCACAACTAATGTTGAAAACTGAGGTGGTTCGATCCCTTAAGGCTGAGCCTCAAGTAGCTCAGAGAGCACTTTCTCGCACTCTCATGACATCACAGAGTGTACTCTCTGCTGTCCCAAATTCGAGGCAGAGTGGAAGAAAGGGAGAGTGAGCCTGAGTGAGTGACGATGCTCCCTCGCTGCACCCTCTCGCCCACTCTGCGGGAAGGCATCTTTGTTTTGAATCGAAATCGAGAGAAACGCTACGTCTCTGTGAACTGCATGGTTTTTTTTAGTGTCAAGGGAATGGCTTGTTTTTCATGTAAATAAATATTATTTTGTAAATGTATGGAAATATGTCCATTGGTTTCCTTTTCTCACGCTAGATCGCAGTGTTTCGAGTGTGCATGCGAGTGTGGCTGTCTCAATATGATTGAAGAGTGAACCAGAGTGGGTGAGTGTGAGAATCTAGAGTGAGAGTGTGCACACTCTTTATTTGAGACACGGCCTCAACATCCTGAAACTAAATTTCCAACATTTAAAAGGACAGTAGATTTACCCGTTATGGCTATTTAACATAAACAAGAGAAATGTCATAAAAAAGTTAAAAGAAAAAAATGTATGATTCCAACACAAAAATAACATTCTTTACTGATATTCGTACGCGGGTAGAATAATAAAAGAACAATTGTTCAGTTACAGAAATACTCACATTTTAGTGGCTAAGTATGAGGCACTCGTCACACTTCGTAAAATAATATTACAATAACTTTCCTATCTAAGTAGTATTAGTGTGATTTTTATTGCATAAGACTTCCCTAACTATGTTTTCTTCATTCTGTAAATACCTACTATAAAGCTATATTTTGACGACAAACAATTTTAAATAAGTTAGAACCAATAATAATTTACCCTGGAAATATATTTTAACGTGGTGAACCTACTATGTGCACTAAATAAAGACTAGTTAAATTAAATCAAATATAATAATACGTATAAATATTAAACGACATTCTGCCGGTTCTGTAGTCTTTCAATTTTTGTACACACATTTTGCAAAAAATTATTCAAATATCAGATAAATTACGCTTGTCTAGAAATGATCGAAATCGGAAGATATACATTACAAAACACAAAATGAATAAACAGCTTTAAAATAAGATTACCTTACTTATTATTTAATGTAAACCGAGTATGACGAAACTCAGAAAAAACAGTCCTCTGATATGTCATGAGATCAATAACCGTTCAAAGGACCACCATTTTTTAAAATTAAATACGGTATGAACTAAATACGTTAAGGTGAAGCCACTGTACTGCCCTACTAAAGAAAAAAGCCTTAACTCCATGTTTGGAAAAATATATATTTTTAGTAAGGATAAACGGCTTAGAACAAGTCGTAGCCAGTGCAAAAATTTTTCAAATATTCAAGCTCAAAATTTAGCACAACACTGGGAATAAAAGTAGCAAGTTTTTGTTTTGAAGAAAGATGTCAAGAAGCCATACCCATACGAAATAAATTTTCAAAATGTAAATGTTGTAGTGAAAGCAAAACGTTGAAATTATTTACAAAAATTACAGTGTTTTAAGAAAAAAGAACTTTTAGCTCTCCTGTAAAATTTTATCTCTCGGAGTCAAGGCTTCCTATCTTAATAGGGCAGTGTACTATGTACTACATGCGTGTACCTAGTTAGATGATATTCTGACGAACAACGCATTTAGAGAGCTCATGTAAAAAAGTTCGTTACTGTAAAAACACGAACATGACGTGAACAAAATACAATATTGCAGTCATTTTACCTTATGTAGGGCTACTTTTCTACCGATTTAGGCCTACTTGAAATTATGAAAACTCTTTCTCCGGATGCCTCGTGTGATAAACGAAATGTTTTAATTGCTTCTATTTTGACATAATAAACCCAGAAAAAAACACAAAAATTATATTTCTAGATACTTAATGAGTAACGAGTTTTATAGAATTCTGAAAAAAAAAAATTATCGTATTTTGATTAATGTATGTTCAGAAATCTCGTGGGTTCAAAATATGTTTAGGGGCTAAATTACCACCATATTGAAAATACCAACAAGTCATGAACAAAAATGTATACGTCAAGCATCCTTATCAATAACTACACATGTTGTTTCGTGTATGTTTAAAATACGTTCAAACACCCTCCGTAGAAAATACGAACACGACATGAAAAAAAATTAAATTCGTGTCAACTTCATAAGTAAGGCCTAATAAATAGAGACGGGAAAAATTCACGGGGTTCATTGACCTGTAGGCTAGCTTCTAATAATATATGTGATGTCGTGCAGACAGCAGTTTTTTATTAGCTCCTCGCTGACAAAGTGAAATAAATGGGTTCGTATTTAGTGACAGTTTTATTATTGGCTCAGCTACTTCCAGGAATTGTCGAGCAAGTCAAAGGCCAATTGTGAACGTGATATAGACACATAGTTGCTGGAGCTCTAGCATGCGCCTAACTGAAAACGTGAATTTTTCAGGTCTCTACTAATAACTATGAATCGAGTTTAATGAGTTTCTCGAAAAAAAAGCTCTTTAGATATTTCGTGTGTTTAAAAATATATAAAATACGAGAAATGTTTTTAAAAACTGGATACGTTAGCAACGAAACTTGTAAAATGTATTTGAATGTTTCTTGCAGTGGGACAGAATAACGTACTGTGCTATTGTAACATCACAGAGCTTTGGAAAATATTTACCCGATATGAGCTGAATAAATAAAATACACGCAACTTTACTAAGTAATTTCAGTGTATTGAGTTTGATGAAATTGTAAAATACGATTTCTTAGAAATACGGTCTGATCGAAAGATGTTAAATAAAATCCGCAGTTGTGAAAATGTAGCCACGACATATACGCCAAGTCAGGTTCAATCTATTCAGTGGGAAAAGAAACTTACACTTTTATAATTTCGTGTGTGTAGTGTTGAAAAGCAATTCTCAACAGTGTCCCTCTTCCCTAAGTTAGAGTTAAATCGACAATTCAATAAATCACAGTTCTACATTTGTTCACCTTTGGATATTAACGTAATAATGACAGGAATGCACACAATTTTGTCAAGAAAATAACGTTGCCCCACTTTGTTTCGAAGCTTTACGTGCACATCGGAATGTTATTGTCAACGTGTCTTTGTTCAGACAACTCTCTCATATGACAGGACCTGCTATAAGTAGGGATCCCTAATTTTCGCAAAAAGAATTTTGCCTCACTTTGTTTCAGTGACTTACATTCACATCTGCAGTTCTGCTTCATAATCAGTGATTGGATGTCTTAGCTCTGGCGTGTCTTGTGGTTTTACTGGCAAATCACAGACTTGTGAAGTTGTAGTAACGTTATTGTGATTGGCAAAGTCAAGTGAGAGACGTCACTTCTCAAAGACACGTTGCCAATAAACATGACGTAGGACTGCAGATGTGCACGTAAACCACAGGAATAAAGTGGGGCAAAACTCTTTTCGCGAAAATCACATGTCCCTATCTATAAGAATAAGACAATTGTGACATCATTCGTATGTGATTCGCCAGTGGAACTCCAAGACAAGCGAGCGTCAAATCATCCACTCACTGGCCATGAAGTAGATGTGCGTAAAATATTACAATATCGGAATTCATATTGGCTCTGTCAAGTAGGACAAAAATTCCAAGTAAAAATTAGGCCAGTAATCATCTAGTAAGCTGAACGTGTGTTGAAATATAACAAAAAGTCAAGTTTTCCTGCGATTAACCATTATCTCTAATTATTTTATTTCGCGTGTATATGGAGCTTTTACCTTATTTGACTGAACCAGTAAGAATTTCGAATTTGTAATAGTTTACGCGTGTTATTCTTCGGCAGACAGCGAAGTTGTGTCAGGAGTATGTCACCCATTCATACATGTTGCAGTAAACTTCACTAACTGCAGCGTTTTTAAGGGTATGTTGGCAAAAAATACTTCGCGGTGCACCATTAATAGAGACAGTGATTTTTGGTGAAAAGAATTCTGCATGTGCAACAATTAGTTTCAATGTCTTATGTGAACACCTGTTTCTCTGCTTAATAGTCAGTGATAGGAAGTTTGTAACTTACGGCATCTTGGGGTCCTACCCGCAAATCACGGACATGTGGTGTCGCGGTAACATTGTTCTGGTTGGTGCAGTCAAATGAGCCACTACTCTGCCCTATTATATTCTGCCAATAACCACGAACCAGAGTTAGAGGTGTACACGAAATGCATTGAAACAAGTTGTTGCAGAATTCATTTCACCAAAAATCACTGGCTCTAACCCTTAATAGAGATGATAATTAGAGATGATGGTATATCGCGAAAATGTTTTGTGTCAACATAGCCTTGAAAACACTGATACAACGTAGCTGTCTGCAGACCAACAGCATGCATTAAATATTAAAATAGCGGCATTCTTATTGGCTCAGTCAAATAGGGCAGTAGCTCCACGTACAAGGAAAAGCCAGTAATCTTTTGATAAGTTGAACGTATGTTGAAGCCTAGCAAAAAGTCAAGTTTTTCCGCGATAAACCATCATCTCTGGTGATAATATATCGTGAACATTTTTTTGTTTGAATGAGAATTGAAAAAGCTGCAGTCTCTTGCAACTTGTACGATTGGCTGATATACGTCTGACACAACGTATCTGTCTTCAGAACAATTACATGCATTCAATATTATAATAGCGGGTTTCTCTTTGAGTCAGTAAAATAGAATAGCAGCTAAAAACATGCACATAAAGCCAGTAATATTTTTAAAAGCTGAAATAACGTTGAAACACAGCAAACAGTCACTTTTTCCCGCGATAAATCAACACCTTTAATTATTATTAGCAATCACTCTGAAACGAAATGATATTCTGAATGTAAAAGTGTTGTAATGGACACCGACGATTTATAACTAGAGACCTGAAAAATTCGCGATTTATTTTAGGCGCAAGCTATAGTTCCAGTAACTATAGGTCTGCATCACGATCACAATTGGCCGTTGACTTACTCGACACTTCCTGGAAGTAGATGAGCCAATAATTAAAAAGTAACTGAATACAGGCCCATTTCACTGTGTCAGCGAGCAGCTAATAAACAACTGCTGTCTCCTGGAGTACACATATATTCATGGAGGCTATCCTACAGGTTAGTGAACCCGCGAATTTTTCCGGCCTCTATTTATAACTCAGGTACCGAGCGAGGTGGCGCAACGGTAAAACGTTGAACTCGCATTCTTGAGGACCCGGGTTCGATCCCCGGTTCCAGCCATCCAGATTTCCGTTTTCCATGGTT
>PNEQ01071068.1:52121-83663 GCA_003012365.1 Medauroidea extradentata
TTTTTTTTTTTTTTTTTTTTTTTTTTTTTTTTTTTTTTTTTTTTTTTTTTTTTTTTTTTTTTTTTTTTTTTTTTTTTTTTTTTTTTTTTTTTTTTTTTTTTTTTTTTTTTTTTTTTTTTTTTTTTTACGTTTGAGGCACGGAAATGGGGATGGCGATAAGTCGAATATAACCCGTGCGTCAAACACCTCATCGCCTCTAGGCGCAGGGTACTAAACTAGCGTGCAGAGTTTACGTAGTAACTGTTTTCCAACGGGACTTCAAGCGATGACCCTATAATTTTAATTGTATAAAGTATGTGGTAAAGTCGAATGCAGGTTTCTATGACTTTTTTTACAACTACGGTTGATACTCTCTCGGCTACAGCAACGTGAAAAAGTAATTTTTAAGCACTTTTGAGAAGCTTGATAATCATGTTTTTAATTATCGGACTGCATTTTTAAATTCACAGGGACTATAATTTGAAGTGTGTTTTCTTTTCGTAGATAAACGCATTATAAACATGTTTAGTAACTATACATGCAAAACGACTATACGTACCTCGCTACAGCACGTCTCACGCGCCAGGCCCACTAACTCATAAGGCTCGGCGTCAGTCGCCATTTCAAATTTTATTATTTTTCTTTTTTTTTTTTTTTTTAATTTGGACAGGAAAAATGTTAAATCGGCGACTTTACGGCGAATTATATTTATCTAGCGCTACAATACAAACGTGGCAATAGAGCTAGTAATGTAGGCTATAGTTAGGTCGCAATTTGTCGAGTAAATTAGGAATATTAAAAAAATTTGCCACAAATTGCGGCGTTATTATACAGCTTAATCTCAAGGTCTGGACTGTAGCGAAACGTAAATAGAATTTGTGGGATAACCGCATATTTTACGTTTTTCTTCTTAGAATGCCAAAAAAAAGCAAAAAATAATAAATCTCAATATAGCGACTGAACCCGAGCCTTTAGACTAGACGTAAAGACCACTTACCATATACGTAATGTTCTCAGTTAGCGTTTACCCCTGTACAACGCGGCACTGCTAGACCGGTGACACGGTGGTGTAAATGGCTAGGAAGGGTTGTAGACTCTGAAGTTGTTTCGAGCTTATTTCACGCACCGTCAGAATGGCTCGCCGAAGACGTCCCCTCCCCCTGCCCCGCGAAAACATCCCCTCGTCCTCAGACGTAATTACGCAGTCTGCCGCAATTTATAATCAACTTAAGTGTTATTAATGTTGCCCTCGGGGCTGCCACTCGCCCGGCCGCGTCTTAAATTCCGTGAAGTTCTGCGCGAGAGATAAATACTACTCTTTCCCGTTTTTTTTTCTCCCTTGCCAACACCCACCAACTCAATCCACCCTTCATCAGCCACCGAACCTTAAATGTCGCGAATTCAAGACCTCTCCCGTTACCTGTGTACATTTCTCTTTCTTGTTGTGTTCTGGACTAACAAAAACGTTGTGAGGTGATAGCCTATGGAAAATAGGACAATTGTAAGAATCTTCTCTTACAATCCACATTTAAATATCGATATTCCTACAAGTTAAAAACGATAAACTTGTGTGAAATACTTTTCTTATGAAATACAATTGTGTAATAGCTGTGAAATGCCATCTTACCCTTAATTCAGAAAGAAGAATTGTTGTAGGTTACAATTCCCCCCCCCCCCCTGTGTGTCCAACCACAGGGAAATGCTATTTAATTAAAGACACGATAGTCATAGTTTAATCCAGAGTTTGAAATAGAACACGCACAGGCGCACAGTTTTCGAGAGAAAAATTATTCGCAGGACTGATTTTCGAGTAATTGTACGACATAGTTTGTATGTTACTTATCCCATGCTAATTAAAAAACGCATTACAGAGATTTTATCAGCGGTTCGTAACCATCCAGAAGCGAGCATTTCCTCACGTGAGTCGTTCTGTCACCTGCTAAGACCCGTTTATCATTGACATGGATGAGGCTACCTGAAAATTGGAAATAATAATCGTTTATTTACTACATTCTGCGGCAGTTACGGGAACGTGAAAAATATTAGTTAGACATTTTAAATTTGGCAGTGTAGATGTTTACCAAAGGCGTGGAAAAAACTTTAAGTGATTCACGAACACTGGAAAGATGGGACCAGAATCGTGCCGGACTATGCCGTTTGCCGGCGGGTCTACATAGAATTACAAAGAAGCCATTCTGTAGATCAACGTAACTGAGTTCTCTCTCAATTATTTTACTCGTATCGTTTGTCTAGTATTTACTCTGGGTAGGTAACTAAAATACTCAAATATTTAAAGTGATATCTGCTTTCACGAAAACTATGAAACCGGGAAATATTTTATTTGTATTTTCTCTCTCATTACGACGCTACTCCGTACTCACCTCATGTCACACACCCTCCCCTAGCACTGAAGACCTCGATGTTAGGTGCTGACCAAAATCTCTCATTCACTCATCACCTAATGCGGTCTTCGTTATACGGTGCCTACATTAAATCGATGACATTGATTTTGTAAATCAAAACTGAAACAATCTGCAAAAACCTGCAAACTAAAATTTTTTTAACTAAAGGAAGTATATATCAATTATTAAATACTGTCAGAAATGAGCAAGACCACAAATTATTCATATATTCATAGACAGCAGTTCGGTGAAAACGTTCAACTGTATTTATATTCTCATAAAATTGTACAACATTAAAAAAAACTTTTAAAGCACAGAAGATAACAATATAAAAATTTCAGATTGGGAAGACATGTCTCAAAAAAATTGTATTTGTTAAAGACATTTTATGCCTACAAAAACATGGTTTGATATGTAGACATCAATTAGGAACATTTTTTACAGTAATGAAAGTTTTTTTGTTTTTAATGGTTTTGTATATAGTGCCTTGTAAATGTTAAATTTTGCATAAAATGGTTATATACAAGAAAGGAAAACCAACTGCCTCACAGAAGTGAAATAACACTGAAGAATAGTGTCAAGGGTTACTTCAATATATATGTGATTATGAGTAAACGCATTGGATTTGTGTATTTTGAATTTATATATATATATATGTATATATATATATATATATATATATATATATATATATATATATATAATGTTTTTATTTCAAACGTTTTTGGTATTCTTACAGCGTTTCCAGAAGTATTTTTAAAACTTAGCTGACTAAAGTAATCAGCGTTTTTATTCCAATACGCAATTTTAATGGAGAATATCTGGTAAGCACTACAAAAGAACAGCAACTGCTTTACTTTATTTACTACGCAAGAGTAATTTTACGAGCAGAAGGCTTGTTAAAACTTATTTTGTATAACATCGTGTGCTTATTACCTTTGATACTTTTTTCTACGAAAGTTAAAAGAAAAAGTTACAACTGGTTCCCTAGAGGGATATTGCTTGTAATTTGCAAACTCACTTCATGAGTTCCTTTTTTCAGCATTATTACCAAAACGTTTATATTAAAATTGAAAACTATAAAGCATAACTGACTTCACTGAAAAAATTGATCGCTATGTTTGATACAAATTTTTAAGTCAGCAGAAAAATTTTCCACACTGTGAAGGTTGAAAAAAGCCTATTTCTTCATAGCAGTAGCCGTTACATGACGGAAGATAAAAAGCGAATTTGAAATAAAACTAAATAATTTAGCTTGCCAAACACTCGTCAAAAGTACTTCGGTATAAATAACACCTCAAATTAGCTTGGTAAATCATTGTTAACATTGTAACTGTTCTTGACAGATTTGATTGACTTATAATAATTAGTATCCGAAATATACCACGTAATAACAAAATTCAGACCTGCTGTCATATAACGTCAAGTAATTTCGGTTTAGGAAACTGCTATAAAATAGATCTGTTTTTAATTAAACTTTATTCCAAATTTACAATAAATGAATCAGTAAGCTCAAATCTGATATATTTTCTTCCGAAATACGTTTAAAAAATAACACGACAAGAACATAAATTTAAAAATGTTTCTATTCTTTAACTGTCAATTGCTGTGACAGAAATGAATCATCCCATTTGTAACGCTAATCTTATGTGGACGTAATATTTTATTAAAAGCTTAATTTGATGCAGTGCTTTCTTGATAACTTTGAAAATGATTGGACTGCAAAAGTTTACATGTTCGCTTCAAAAAAATATGTTACACTTTTTTCTTTTTATAATTAATTAAATATGTTGTAAGTATTATACAGGGTTCTTGAAAATGGTAGTCTTTTTTTTACTTACAAAAAATTTACTAACTAAATCCTATGGTCAACACTGTACTACACCATTATCAACGGGGCTGCGGTGGCTGAATGGTCAGACCATTCGTCAGACCCTTCGCCACGCACCAATGCGATCCGGGTTCAATACCCGGCGGGGTCGGTCCTCGGATTTTCACATTTGGGAACTGTGCCGGACTAAGCCGTTGGTCGGTGAGTTTTCTCAGGGATCTCCCGTTTCCCCCTTTCATTCCGGTACTGCTCCATACTCATCGTATGTCAACCCCAACCAGCGCTAGAGACCTCGATGTTAAGCGCTAACCAAAATCTCTAACTCAATTTAATTTACATCTCAATATTCTTGAACAGTTGCGTATTTAGCAATACAATTTTAATATGGGAAATCATGCTCGTCCTTGCTGTTCAACTTCTCACATGTTCTTGTTTCTCTCTACGTCATTGGCCATCCTCAGCTGCGTAGCCGTTAGGTACCGATCTTCGGTGTGAGAGGTCTTGGGTTCGAATCCTGTCTCGGGTATGGATGTTGCGGTGTTCCTTCTTCTCACTTCACCATCATCGGCTCTTAAGACTGCGGAAGGGAGACAGACAGAAGCGTTTGAAATCAACCGAAATAAACTAATACGCTCGTTCCTCACGTGGTAGATGGTGATAAACTCCAACTCACCATTAAAACGGGTACAACTGAGGGTTAGCCACAAGGTACCATCTTGCTCAGAGCGAGGTCTTAGCCAACCTCTAAGAATGCGCTTAGTTGAGATGCTCTGCTCGTTAGGTGACCCAGACCGGCGTTCCTTCTCATGGACTGAACATCGTCAGGAGTGGCGGCTCGTGGGTTGTTGCCAGGTGGGGCTGCAGATAGTCGGAACTGTACACTCTTGATGAACGCGCCGTAGACTAACGACTATGAAATGTTTGCCGGCTGCTAGATCTGTTGTGACCACTCAGTAGTAAAGGACACCTGCGCATCAGCGTGTCAGTGGCTGTAGATTCAACCAGCGCACAACCATGTACAGCTCTTGGTAACTACAGCTTTACCTGGCAACAACCCACGAGCCCCCGATGATCATCAGGTCGTGCCACACTCCCAAAGGAGAATGAATCCTCATAACTTTCAGAACCAGATTCCGCAAGAGGTAAAGGAAACTTTGCAATGAGCAGAATGGACCATCAGCGTCCAGGTACTTTCCAGATCTTTTCCCAAGTAGAAGTTTCAACCCCCACTACACCGAGTCCAACCCACGATCAGCACAACACAAGGCTGGTGCTTTCATTCTGATCAGCGGAGAACATGCGAAATACCATGTATCTAAGTTTCCGAACAGGTGTCGATTCACCAAGAGTTCCATAATCCTTTCACCGAACCAATATTGCTTGAGATCCGCACTGCAGGCCACCATTGTAGGCCCTTGTTCGGACATTAATCTGCTCGCAGGATGCATAGCATGGTGGAGCACCCATGCCATCTTCTGGAAGCCGGACTAAGTACCTGTCATATTATCTTTCCTAATGCTTCAGTGGGGCCACCGCTTGTCCGATCCTGGTCCTCACTCTATTAGCCGCCTTGCGAGGTGCTCATCGATTCCAACCCTGACCACGGGGAGGCTGGAGATAGACTTGAGTGTGACAGGTTATATAATCGTACCACCATCTCATTGCATGGGTGTGGTATTGGGCAGGGTAGCGGCTCGAAAGGATGGAATGGATCGGACATACCGAGTACTTACGGTTAACCACTCAGCAGTCCTCGACACAAGACTTCAAAGCTAATCCCAAATTTGCATGCTAACCCATTAACTTACAAAATAAATTACTGTTAAATTAACAATGTTAACGTTGAAGTGACTACTGGAATTTATTTGCTACCACTGAACAATTTTGTTGATGTAATTTATTTAAAACAAACTTTTTTTTTTTTTTTTTTTGGTTGGTTGAACTAAATTTTTCGTTGGATGTTACACTTAACCACACTTGCATTTGATTTTACCCAAAATATGTGTTCCAGTTGAAAATACGAACTCTGGTTTGCTTATACTATTTCATTTATTAGCTTTTACCATCATATTAACTTGAGTCAACAATATTTATGCCTTACTGTACAGATTTGGTCAATTTACCCACGGCAGATATTAAAACAAAGAAACGATTTAGTTGGAAACGACGAAATACGTCCGTTCGGGAAGTCGTTCTTGTAACGGCGGTTATTTGGTATGCACTGTAAGGTTTTCCTGGTTTTTATTTCTTATAAAGTTATGTCAGGTCCTCTATCTAATTACCTTTCAGTTAATTTGAGGGCAAATTTAAAAGCAAGAGAAAATACAACCGTTATCTGAGAACACAGTTTGTGCCTCAGTGGAGTTAAACATGCCCGATTCCCAGAGAGCAATAACACGAGGTTTCTTTTTATTATAATTTTAATTGACCTTTCAGGTTTATCATTTCCTACTCAGTGGTAATGCTCGGAGGGAACGATACCAGGTAAAACTAGACTACCTTAAGAAGCAAAGTTTATCATTCGTTAACGAGTGACGATGGTGTGACCATTCAAAATATGTGAATTCACGTCCAGGTTTACCAGTGTAGCGACCGACTATTCAATTCTGGATATGGCTGTTTTAAGTCAATATTGGCTTCTCAGTTCGCACCATAACGTTACACGGCGGGTATGTGTGGGTATAATCTATAGGTAGCTCAATGCGATATGAGAAATATATAGGAGCTCCAGTTCTAAATATTTGTCTAGGCTTGTTGATAGCTGGTGTTGTGTATGAGTAATTGGTAAATTCTGGATGTCGTCGTTTACCGGACGTCTCCTTCTACGGTTGGGAAACCTCGTCAGTTGAAAGACGTCGCCCCTGGGATGGCTAAATCAGTTGTACAGGGCAACAGATCGGGTTGGCTAGGCAGTACGACGGAGTCGGGTCGGCTGAATGGACGACAGAGTAGGGCCTGAATTCGTCTCTCTGGATGGTACGAAACTAGCCCTGGTCACTGGCGATAGGGTGAAACTCCCTGCAAGCGGCCCTCAGAACCTGGACAGTGGCCCAGAACGACGACCCTCCTGGCGGACCTCGTCAAAGATAGCTCTTGACGAGAAGTTCATTGCATTCGGCGTTTTGCCTCCATCCGGTATCAATTCATTACTGTTTCAGTAGACTTCTTGGTAGACCTCTTCACATTGAGCCTCACCGTCCTTCTCGAAGGCTACGTTCGTTGAAAAATCCCTTCCGTCGCCTCTCTTAGCTCTCGTTACTTTTCTTTTTCGCGAACCTTTTTTTTCTTTTTTTCTCTACGTTCCAAACTTCACACACCTCACTTCTCTTAACCAATTTAACAACCTCTAGTCACTATCGATAGCACGGCAAACCAGGTCAAAGTACGCGACGGGGATCAAGTGAAACTACTTTCATAGGTAAACAATTAGACGAAACCAAAGACAGTAGTTTTTCCATAAAGAACGTAATTTATTTCGCAATGGATTATGTCCAAAGAACAAAACAATGTCAAATGTAAACCAAGATTCCATTTCATGCTACCCATACTTTAACGCATATTCTGTACAATTTTGTAAATGATACGGAGAAGAAAACAGCGAGAATAACCCAGAATATCAGAATCACGTGTTTAATGGGATTTCATGTCACAGGCATGTGAAAGTAAAAATCAATGTACTTCTTAGTAAGTAAATAATGGTGGTCTAGGGGTAACGTACGGATGTGACGACCTAAATATTGAGGGTTAAATTCCGTACGCATCCGTATTTTTTTTTTTTTTGTATTTACACGTAAATATAATTTGTATAAAAGTTCCTGTGCAAATAACTTTATTTTCGGGATCAGAGCAAGCAAAGTATTTTAAATCGCCGTATACTTTAATAGCTGCTCAAAAAATTGAGTGTATTTGATTTAACAATATATGTAGGTATATGGCGTCATCAACCACGTCATTTGGTTAAAACAACAATATTGTAAGAAATTAGTTTTGTTGTGACAAACCATACATTTGTTTGCACGTATTCAGATATACCATTTGGTTGTATCAAACAACAATTATTTAATTTTATAATATTTTTTTCCCAGTGTACTTAAGAATAGTCGCTAGCAGGATGTTTTTGGGGAAAATCTACGCTGGCGCGCATACCCATACTGTGTGAATAACTGTTCTGGGAATATGGTTTGTTTCTACGAAGAGATAACAAAAGCTATTACGTATAGACGCCAAGTTTTATTTCGATCCATTCGAAAGTCATAAAAGAGACAAAAACAAAGGCAAAATGGCAAAAAAAGCGTTTTTCAGGCATTCGACGCTCGGTCTCCAGAAGTTATCTTTCATTTAATTCAAACAATTTCAAATAACTCGAATATTTTTTTTATGTTTCGAACAAAACTGAGATTGTGTACAGTCTTACTATATACGTCAGAGCGTATTTTAATAATCTACCGTTTGCTAGCAAAAGATAATTTCACATCATTTTGGTTTATTTTGACAACAAAATATGGGATATATCAGGTGCGAACATCTAAAAATCCGTTTGGTGTATTACATCAGAAGAATTCAGATACAAACGGTGATATACAAGTTCTCAAACTGTAAGATTTAATTTTAGATCTATATGTATATATATATATATATATATATATATATATATATATATATATATATATATATATATATATATTAAATTTTGTTAGAAAATATTTTCGAAACCACTGCCAAACTAAAGAGCGAGGCCTTAAAGGAAGAGAGAATACGATGGAATCTGCAGTTCAATCCTATATGCAATATCATAGTTGCAGATATTATTTGCATGTTATTGGACTACAACAAGCGAGAACATGACCTGGAAGTGCACGGACTTTAAGGTCTACAGTTGCTAAACCTCCACGCGTATTATCGTCTCTATTCGCTAGGCGCTCAACTGTTGTATGTCATTCTCTTGAGGACATCTCTTAATAGCCTGTTATCAGACCGCGGTCTAGCCGCCACTAAGCCCCATAGGCCCTATCAATGTTATCAGTAGGAAGAGCTGCGCCTTCTGAACAGTTTTCAAGATACAGAGGCTTGTGCAAGTGTGTCTTAATCCCCCTCCGCCCAGGAAATTAATTAATTCACACCCCCACTCTGAGGACGGAGATGCCCCAAAAAGAGTGCTTTACATAGCGTTTCTTGCAAAGCACACGTCACATGACTTGTTAGCATACATACATACATACATACATACATACATACATACATACATACACTGCTATGTTTACTTAGCAAACGAGAACTATTAAGGGTAGACATCACCGAAAAATTATGTTGATTTGATAATGTTTACATTTACACAAGTTAACACACGTCTTGTAGAAATACATCATGACTGTTATTTACCTTAGTATATTTATTTTTTATATTTTATAGTTTCTCATGTCGAAGACTTAATTTACGTAAAATAACTTTAAGTTTGAATGGAATTAAACAGACTTAGAGAAATATAATAATTTATTCTGAAGAACTGTGTCAGTGTAACTCCAAGCCATGTATAAAACCGCACTAGGTTTTTTTTTTTTTTGCATTTAAAAAAATATCGAATTTTAAATAACAAATTTCGAGTTTTCTAAAAAAATTATAAATACAAAGAACAATATTTAATTCCGTTTTAATACATGGCTTGGTGTACACAGTGGCATTTTTCTTCAGCGAAAATTATTTATATTTTCTGCGTCAGTTGATTTATATTTTCAAGCAATAAACGTTTTTATGCGAAGTTGGACGTAGACACGCCATTATACAAAAATTTCATGTATATCACTGAAAAGCATAAAACAACATTTAACAAAAAAATTAATTAACGTTTTTAAATCGGAATAAAATGTATAAAATAATTTATCTTACAAAAATACTTGTCAGATTAAAAAAAAAAAAACGTGGATCGCATATTAAAGGTAGCAGTAAGGATTGCAGAGAGTATCTGCCATCGAGAAAACTCACACAACTATTCATATAATTTATTGTGAAAAATTTTTTTTAATGATTTATGTGAACTTCTTATGTTTCAAATAAGTATTGCATTCTCCCTACGTTTTTAAATCATGTTAGTGTTATCGTAGGAGAACATTTTTATACGCTTTAGTCAGTTTAAAAAATTCTATATTATTATTTTTATTTAAATTCTATTTGTATACGTAGTTAAAAAAAATATGCGCCTTTTATAAATGCACTTCGCACTGGTTTATGATTACGACTTCTTAAAAAGTTCACGAGCTCTATTTGAAAAGCAATCTTTATCTAGCATTGGGTGACATCGCAATGCAGCTGGCAATATTGTTAGCCAATTTTTCAGTAGTCTGCGCATTTAATTACTGAAAAACTACCTTATAGGACTGTTAGTAAAGTGGCAAGAGCACATTTAATGCTCTAGTCAAATGCGCTTGGAGAATCATTAATCATCAGCGTATGCCCTACAAATTATCGAGAAGCAAAGAGTAATCTCGCGATTCAACAGCAAGTATCATTCGGAAGGTTATCAAAATTAGTTTCGCATTTTTTTTATTACAATGTAGTGTCACTACGACGCCAACAAAAACTAATGAGTTACATAAATTTTCTCAAGCGGTCACACACATTGTTACTATAGAACGTTTTGTGTTTTAAGAAAAACTAAAAGAGGAAAAAGTTAAAGTTAAATTTATTCATATCCTTCGAAAAGCAAAAAGCTAAGCGTTTGAAATATTGCAGGACTCTTCAAAAGTATACATTTTCGGAAAATGTGCTAAGTAAAGTTTCAAACTTTTTAGTGCAACTTGTGTTATTGAAACGGAACTGAACACCTACTGGGGCGGTGGTGTAGTCACTTTGCATCACGAAGATTAGCATGTCTTCGCGATTTTCACGTGTTGGGGAACTTGTAAAACTCTCGTCCGTTGGCCAGTGAGTTTTCTTGGGCCACTTACCACCCCCCCCCTCCCACTCCTCTTTGACACCCTAGCTCCATTCACTTCTATGCAGCACTAAATTCCTCACGTTTAAACGCTGGTTAAAATATTTCCACATCACGACTCCCAAAACTTTCTAGCTGTTATATAACTGTTAAAGCATTTCAGCTCTCATATTATTTTTAACTTTATTGAGCTGTAATTCAAAAATGAATCTGCATGCAATATTCGTGAATAGTTGATGTTCATTAACGCATTTAAATAATGTGAATTTTATCTATAAGGTATGTTATGTATACTTAAGGCATGTAATTTAAAACCACGTTCGAAGAATATTGACAGCAAATATACTTACAAACTAACAGTTTGCGAACAGAATAGAACAATACGCGAGGTATTAAAAACGTTTTAGGGAAACCTTAGATTAAATATAGGGTAGAGAGAGTATCCCCTATACATCTGCGTACGAAATTGTGTGTTCAACACATGTCACGTGACTTTAGTGAAATATGCGCGGGAGATTTGAAATAATATTGATAGGCAAGATAATAATTGCTTAGTAATCACATCTACTGTATGTTGGGTTATTTTGGACCCTTATGAATATATGAACTAAGGAGGTCATAGTACCATATTATCGCATAGTATAATTGCGTAGAAATTTCAGAACGACAGATGTAAACAATGTTTGCCATGTTACTGTTTTCCTAAACACAGCTGTTTTAAGTAAAAATTAAATATTTGCTACATACTTACTATAAGGTTTTAAACTAAGATATTGGTGACACCACATGACTAAATATATATCCTGAAAAGTATGTCATGAGTTTCAAACAACACGACTGCATTTTTACGCCGATAAAACATAAATAAACGACACCAAAAATCTCGAGACCATGTTGGACACACATTTGTAACGTCATGATCTCTCTACTATATATTACTTCTATGAGGGAAACCTATCACATTGAGAACATCTGTTGTTTTAAATAGAACAAAACTCTAAGTAACTTTTTTTCTTATTACGTCCGTTTCTTTAGTCACATTTATTTACATACTAAGCAATAACCACATTTGTATTAAAAAATTACTGTACGAAATTTATTTAATCAAAAATCATATTTACTTGTTATTTAACACACCGTGACTGCAGTTTTGGTACACAGAGATTTCAAGAAATATGGTTTTCATATACGTGTTCTTGAAAACGAAAAAAAAAAAAATAATAACTACGTATTCTTTATAAATTGTGTTCAAATGTTATATGTTAATGTATGGCATTTAAATAAGCTAACTTCGTTACGTGCTATAATTTTTTTTGATTGACATAACTTTACGGAAATGTATACCACATTATACTACATGTTTAAAATACAAATGGCTGAAAATTTTAAAGAAAGTTATATCATAATACTTCGAGCAGATCGCTACAGAAATTATTCATTTAGTTATTTTTGGCGTCACACGTACGCTATTTATAACTCGGTTTAATTGTTTCACGATTAATAATTGTACCTCATCCTCGAAAATTCAATTATTCTTTGTTCTAGAAATTAATTAACACGATATTACGTAACTTCATAGCACAGAATGGCAATCAAAAATACAAATTCTATTAAATAATAGATACAAAGTATATTATGTTTGTTCTATTTTTTTTTTTAATTTTACAAGAATACGAAAAATGGGAGTTTTTTGGGATGCTAACATAGTTAAAACATTGCAGGTTTTATTACTGTTCACGATGTAAATTGTCATGTTAGTTTTATCAGTTTAATATTCCGTTTGTCGAAGAAAAAAATGTCATATCCAGTTCTGAACCAATAATTTGTACATATATCTTGGTTTATTTAAAGTTAGGGAACTTATCTCACATGGAATTCCGTTACACTAAATTGTACAATAGATAGTAGCTGTTGTACGCTAATGACATTCGCACTATTGAAGTTGGGAATTCATGTTTAAAAAAAATAGCCTGATTCTTAAAATGAACACGAATTTTTTTTATTTAATCTTAGCCTGATACGTATTTGTGGGTAACTCATAAATATAAAATAACAGTAACACGTAAATAATTAACTTTTAAAATACACCTAACACATAAATAGCACAAAAAAGCAAGATCAAATCCAGAAAACGATAAACGAATCTTAAAACTAAGTTTAACTGTTGGTTCATTTAACGTTCTGACTTACCTTTTGAACTGTCACATATGTACACACAACATACCAAAGTTTTGTTGCTGTTACTATTTGTATTTAATATTCTTGATTTTATTAATCAATTAATTATATTCAGCGGTTCCTTAATGCACATAATAGCCAATTATATTTTTTAATATATATATATATTTTTTTTTCCTTTTTAAAACATCGTATAATGAGTAAGAGGTTAATTTTAATACTTAATTTATGACTTGATTTCGTGGCTTGGACATATTTATATTAAGACAAAACGTAAACAAGCAAAGTATGCTTTAGTCAACAGGATACATATACAACGTAAAGTCAGTCGCACTCGTGTTCCTGAACCTGTGTGTCTACCTGATGACGAGTGCAGATTCCAGTTCCCGAAACGTCGTTAATACTGACTGTCTGAAAAACTACTGTTTTGTTTAGTCTCATCGTTTGTGTCATTTATTGTTTTTTTTTTTTTCTGTTTGTGTCTTATATCTTCTGTGTTCTTGTTTTGTCTCATCGTTGTGTCGCATCTTAACTTAAGTTTCGTTTTTTACTCTTGTTATTTCATTTATCATCTGATTTTTTATTTTTATTTGACCCGTTTCCATTTTTGGAATTTTATGTTGTATATGTATCCTGTTGACTAAAGTATACTCTGCTTATTTATGTTTTATGTATTATTTTTAGATTTTTTTTGGCAGTCATTTAATTCGCAATGAAGTATGTCCAAGCTACTAAATCAAGTTATGCACTCGCACTGCACAGTTCTTTGAAATATCATTTTTAATTTATATTTTATTTGCAGCATTTAAACATGAATAGTTATTTAAATACTGGAAGCACAAAATTTTATAAATTGCATTTTTTTCTGTACAGCTGAAAATTACTGAAACATTTGTTGTCATATAAAATTCACTAACATTTTAATTTACAATAACACTTAATAGTACTTTAAAATACAATTTCTAAAAACTTATAAATAAAAAGTGCTATATGAAGTTAGTTTATCCCCAACATTACATAAAATATTAAATGTTATATAGCGATCTATTTAACAGTAACGTTACATGCCAAATAAGTTTATATAGTTTGAAAACCATCAGTGATTTCAGTTAGTTTAATTACTCTATAGCATACTCCACGTCTCAGAGTGCGTGACGTAATTTTTCACCGCAAACCCTAGTATTTGTAAGTTTTTTTTTTTTTTCTGTGGAGTTTGGCCATGTTATTTGTTCTATGCAGTTTTGAAGGGAGATTGGTAAAGGAGTCAAGTGAGTGGTGTCGTACACGGGGAAGGTTGTTGGGGATCTAGCCATGGACGATACGAGAAGGCTGGTGAGAACATTAGGAGATGTGTAGTAGGTGAAGTATACAAATATTAACGCTTGTATGGACCTACAAAGTTTGGTAGCTTACGTGTGTAACTAGGAGACCTGTATAATACCCATATTGTACCCTGAAACTGTCTCACTACCGCTTTAATACTGTCAGCATTATACTGAACTAGTCGGTCAAAAGTAGAATTTATTTTGGAGGAAATATTAAAAAGAAGTTCTTACAGTAAGGCTTACTGGTGTACATTACATACTTACATACTTAATATTTGATCGCATTAAATTGTTTGATAGAATCTGAAGTCCATTGAATTCTTACGTTAGTCAATAATTTAAATATTTAAAATTTTGTTGCATGCAATTCTTCCTGGCACCTACTATTCTACTCAAATGAAAGCTATGTATAGTGTAGACGTGAACTAACTGTAGCAAACTTCTAGTGAGTATATGTTACACGTAGTTGCTTAGCATTAGTTAGTGTTAGTAGTCATATGTTCAAACAAACTTTACAAGTCTCATGCTACATACACACTACTGCGTTTTCTAAGGGTATCCTGATCATCAGTTAAAAGTTAATTTAACTAAATTGAATGAGATGGGTCAAAGCTTACAATATCAATGCTCTGAGATATATATAAATATATATATATATATATGCCTATTATTTTTATATGGGGATTTTATATTTGTTATGACTTTAGCACGTGATAGCCACATACTTACAAGGAAAATACTACATTAAGTTAGAGACACTACGCGTGTGTGGACAGCATTAGATCTATGTTATAATATTATTGCAAGACGGGCGGATGTACCCAAAATTCAAGTCGATTTAAAAGAAACAGTGTACACAGAAAGGGAAGTATTTATACTTCGTAAAACCAAGTTAAAATTATGAACTTCACAATAAATATTCTTTCACTTTTTATATGTGTATAAGATTCTCCCACCAATTCACAAAAGGCCTCACAACATTGAAACAGGTGGACATGTTTTCATCAAATACAGCTAAAGAGTAATCCTGATGGAACTAGCTATCAATGAATAAAGAAGCTTTGAAGTCTGTTTATCCGTTTGAGAGCTAAGATGGCACATGTAGACACACAACACAGACCGACATAACCGCCAAACTTATAGCACATCGTTTTTTTTCTTTCGGGGATTAAAATACATGTCTGGGATAAAAATAGCTATCTATGTTAAAAAAATCATTGAATTTGGTCAATCCGTTTGGGAGCTACGATGCCGCAAACAGACACACAGTCAAGAGACAAGCATAAGCACAGGCCTATCCGTCATACTTATAACATCCAAGCTTTTCTGTTGGGGGTTAAATATACTTTAGCTCATTTAATTTTATGAATACATTCCTGATTTCAAAAGTTTTCTTTTCGCACATAAATTTTTTCAGTCTAAAGCAAATCTTCACTGATTTTATACTTTAGAGTTACACATACTTTTTTATATTAAAATAAATATTGAAGACTAGACATAAATCATCCAAAAAATATTTACTATTGTGAAAAATACTGTGGCCATCTAACGGGATAGTGTGTAATATTTCCTAGCTTGAAGTTCTTTTTTCTTCACGAGGAAGTTATCGTTATCATACTGGTCTTGAGTATACTTTTTCATTCAAAACAACCATTGCTTCGGAAATATGTGTCTTTACTAAAATTTTGATAAACGATTTCTTTTTGTGAAAAGTGGACAGTTTTGACGACCTTCTAGAAATAAAATATTGAGAATCTGCAACACAAATCGTGGTGAAGTGGTGAGGAGTTATGTACGAGCCCCTTGTACACCTTTGGAGCAGCGTCGGCCAATGACCGCGCTTTACTGCAATGACGCACCAGGAATCCACACGGCCGACTTTATTGGAGACATAAAGCCGGCGCGGCTCGGAATGGAAGCTCAGTTGTTGCGGGCAAAGCCTCTCTACGTGTGGGAAGGGTTTTGAGCGCGGCGTCTGAGCGGAAGGTTTTAGTGTGCCTGTGAAGGGCGACAGAGACACACAGAGAGAGAGAGAGAGAGAGAGAGTTAAAGACTTCAAACCTCCCCCTCTTACCAAAAGACCTCTCTTCACACGACCCCCTTGCAACCGTGCCGAACCCCCACCCCCTTACCGTCCCACAAAATTGTCGCGCACGGCTGTAATACAACAGTTTCGCCTCTCTGGCAAGGGGATGGTATCCTCGCACTTGAGGATTGCGTTGGTATCTTCCTTTGAGGCCGACTGCCTCTCCCCAAGCGCAGATTCCCTCCCTCGATCGCTGGAGCCGCAAGCGCGCGGATAATCTGATTGCAGTTAACGTCTCTGCCGTCAAACTGCCGTTACACGTGTCGGAGTCGCGATACTAAGGCTGGGATACGAGAAATGTCGACAAACCGACAGATTCCATGTTCTACTTCTAGTCTTAATTACTACCTAAATATTACACTTTCTCCATTAGTTGGCTGATCTTTAGTTTCTTCTCCAAAACTCCATACTGAAACTCTTCACGTAAATATCGAAACCGAAAACAATAAACCAGTCTGAAGTTAACTTTTTATTCCATAGTGAATAGTTTATGTAAGCCTACATAGTTCTAGGTGTTAATTTCTTTAAAAACCTTGTTCCTCAAGATATATTTGTATCGTGGTACTTTTATATCATGTCATATAA
Source organism: Medauroidea extradentata (assembly GCA_003012365.1). Taxonomy (NCBI): domain Eukaryota; kingdom Metazoa; phylum Arthropoda; class Insecta; order Phasmatodea; family Phasmatidae; genus Medauroidea; species Medauroidea extradentata. Next base: position 69,436 of record PNEQ01071068.1, read on the forward strand.
AATTTAAAATATTTAACTTTTGTATTAAATAACAATGTGTAATTTTATACCTTGTATAAGTTACTATTCCGTAATAATTTCCAACAAACATGATAGATACTCATGTAAACCACACAGAGATTTTTTTTTTGTATTTTGCAAAATGCTGTACATAACATTTTGTGCACTACATTTGCAGAAACTTTGATAGTCCAATAAACATTCAATTAGAGGAATATTTTGACACGTTGTCGGTAAAACAACATTATTAGTTTTGGCTTTATTTTAGGCAAAGTTACAAAGTTTGAAATTAATTTCTTAAATTTCAAATATTAGATTAAATTCAGTCGTCAGATTATGGATTACACTGAAGTCATTCTGAACTTAATAGCCAAAATTTTATCGAATCTAATTACACAGTTTTTTACCAATATTAATTAACAATTTTAAACATATTTTTATTGGGTAAAGTAGTAGTGACGAGTATTCAAACACATTAAATATACATCTTTGGATGAAAAATATTGTAACAAGTAAATCAAGCAATTAAATATGACATTCCTCTGGCGGCAATCCGGCAGGAGGCTTTGCACTTGTAGATGTTCATCAATATGCGTTACTCATTTTAATTTTCCACATTTTCAATAGCAAAACTATTCTGGAACTGTTAGCGTAAAATATTAAGTTTACCTCGTAACAATTCAGGAAATTCATTATTTGGCCTAATCCAGCAAGAGTTACAAAATAGAACACAACATTTCAATTAAGTTATATGGGTTAGTGACACTGACAACAAAATATTAGTGATTTTTTTTAGTTATGCTGAAGAACAAATAATATAGAGAACTTAATGGTATTCCAAAAAAGTTTTTATCAGCTATCCTACCACATCTAATGACATCTGTTACATCTGACTATCAATGCGTCAAAATATGTCAATAATTATTCACTTAAAAAAAATATTAGTAACGCGAAGAGACAAACACAAATAAATATAAAATAGTAACATTATAGTTCCAGAAGTGGTAATCCGCAAATTCACAGCTGCGGTCTTGTCGTTTTGACTGACATCCATCCAGATGTATTACGAGATTTGATGTATCCAATCGATGATTTTAATAACACTTTCTGCTACACGTTTTACTTATAGAACCAACATCATAGCCATTGTAGAAAGTTCTTTTGATACTTTGCAGAGGCAGGTGTGTGAACATCACACACACACACCTACACACACACACACACACACACACACACACACACACACACACACACACACATATATATATATATATATATATATATATATATATATATATATATATATATATATACATACATACACATATTATATTTTTATTTATATTTACGGTATAGTACTGAATGTGTAGTTGTATTATGGTATTTCAAAAGTTTTGAAATTAATCTTAAAACAAAACAATTATGTAGTATGCAATAGACATTCCAATTATGTGTTTATAACTTTAATAAATTAGTTGAATATATTTCTGGGTTCCAGAACCGTTGCAACTGCTTCACTAGCTAGCAGTAGAAAAAACATTGTTATTACATGAAATCTATATCGCAAACATTATATATATATATATATATAAATTTTAATTTTACAGTCTGAGTATAAATGCAGGCACAATACTTAATTTGACTGCCTTGTTTAAGTATAAGTAGTAAAACCTAGCCTAATTAGTAAGAAGTGAAAATATACAATGAAAGAAAATCAATTATATGCTTCATGGTGCCGTGGCGATGACGTGGGAAACGTTTTTGTATTCTAATACTATATATAAAAATAAAAATTGTATATTATTCACGAGTTTTAGTTAATTTCGATAATAAACAATTTGGATCAACAATATACTGTTTCATTAAATATTTATTGTCTATAGCAACCTTTTAGTTATAAATGTAGTATGTAATACGTAATGTTACACGTTTTCATTGAAACGCCGTCGAATATCCGCAGTCAACATTAATCATTACATATTACAAACTTAACAGTAAAGAACTAAATTAAAGATATAATATTATTACTATAAAATTATTAACGTTAGCGTTAAGTCAGTTGAAGACGCCATTTTAAACGAAGTCAATGTCTCGTAACAGTGTTGTAAGGTACTCATGGATCCACAGCGACCCTCCGAGAGCCAGCGTGCAAGGGATGGTGTTGCGGCTAATATAGTAATATCGCAGTGGTTCAATATCGACTCGCCGTGGGGCGAGAAAAACAAGCAACAGAGAGAGAATCTATGTGTTTCAAGCGCCAACATTGCTAACAGCAGGGTTTGCAGACCCTTTGATACTTTGAAAACTACGCCAACCTAACACTGCTTCCTGCTCTCGTCTCTGACTCTCTAACCAATTCGCACCTAACTGCTATGTTTTAAAAATAACATAGCACACATATTTTACATGAAAACGAATTCGGTCTAACTGAAAAAGGTAAGCAATACTTGAAAAAAATTGTAATTGAAGATCACATTTAGTTTTTACGTTTAAAAACAATTACATTTCTTTTCTTGAACTTTTGATACATTTTAACAGTTGCATACTGTGTTTACAAAGTTCGGATTCGACAAAGTTTAAAATTTCCGTTTGTTATTTTAAAACATATTCGGGTTTATAAATTATACATTGTCAATGTATAATAATTAAATATAGAGTTATGTATCTTCTAAACATAATTTTATTTGTTTAAAATAAATGAACATATTGAATGTTTATAATATTGTTAAATATTTGATGTAAAATAACTGCAACTTTAAATTGGCTAACTAGTTTTGACAATTCACAACATTATTCACATTACACGAATTAATGATTTAAAATGTTTGAACCACGACACAATTGCCCTATTTAATCACTACGCACGTGTTGCAAAAAAGTTGTGATATAATAACTTTTCCTATGTTTTCTACGCAGTATTCACTAAGAAACTGTTTCAGTTTTACTTCGTTTATTTATCAGCCACAATAATGACATTCGAAACCGCATAAATTTGCTGTTTAAGCCTACTGAATTTTCAGAACACCACAATTATCATGCTTTAATTATAACGTAATTTTTGACTGATGGTAAATAACAAGGCTGGTCATTGGGTAACCGTCAACAGCATGTGACTGTTACGAGAGTACAGATTTAATTACTATCACCAATTTGAACCCGTTTTAGTAATATTTCGTTATTTTACACCTGTAGTAGCCTAAAGCCTAATAATTAACACGTTATGTGCACAACAACACGCTTGAACACAAACATACAGCCAAGAGAAAGGCGAGGAAAGGAAGTAACTTAAGTTGATTTTCTAGAGAGACACGTGAGATGGCTTTTAGCGCGGGACATATTTTCTTTTTTTCCTTTCGGGGTCTTTTCTCGTCTGGTGCGCTCGAGAAGTCCGCGCTGAACCTAATGACCCGCTGGCCACGAGATGAAAGTACCCGAAAACAGGCGTTGTCGGATACCCATCCTCTACTGTACCCTGGGTCCTTTTCTCCCCCGTCGCCCGCTGCCGCAGCGTCTACTCCGTGCCGTTAATGAGCTGGTCAGGGCACCAGACGAAAGAAACTGTACGAGACAAAGGCGCGGGGGAGATTGGTGTGAGATGCTGCGGTCTGCGAGGCATTTATGAGAGTGGTTTGAAGATGAAACACCATGTTCGCAAAAACTGAACCTGAAATGTGTTTTTAAAAAATGGCTTTGAACTACGTGCTTTCATCACTTCTGTGAACAGACTTCGTGCAGAAAGTGTAATTTCTTATACAAAGAGTCAAAAACCCTGCTTACTACACTCTTATAGTGATTTTCGGAAAAATAGAGCAGTCACGGTTGCGTACAGCAGCTAAATTTATCCAAAATTTTAAGAGTTCGTGGAATATATGTCAACAATTAAAACGCCTGTTTAGTTATGTACGTCTTCTATATATCAGTATGTGAAAATGCGTCTGCAAATATTTGTTTCTGTTGTTGTAAAAATATATTTCCTAGAAACATAAACAGTAAATTTCGGCCTCTCTAATAGTTAACATGATCTGCATCTCTTAGGCATTCCATTTGCTCACAGAGTTCGAATAATTCGTTTTATTTTTCTACACTGACATGGAAAAAGCTGTGTTCAGAATATAAATACATATTTCAAAAAAATACTCTGAAAATATTTACGTCAGGCAATGCAAACTACACATTTTAAAAAAGTTCGGTTTAATAACTGTAAAGTTCACTTTTATATACGCTTATATTTGAAAACAATCATAATGTCACTAAACGAATTCGAGGAAACGTCTTCTAAAGAAAACGTTAACGGATCGTTCTGTTCTTTATTCTACTAAATGTCTAAATAAATTGTAGTGATTATGTTCAATACCATAAAAATAAAAATTTAAAGGTAGTTAGGTTGCCACCTGACACAAAAACTAAATTATTCAACATTTACATGTCACTGAGCTGTGTAACGTTTTTTTAAGTCTATCGTATCCAGGATTTTACAGTCAAAATTTTCAGCTACGCTCGTACGTGTGTATATATAAAGATATTTGTATTATATGCGTGGATGAAGTTGTTTATGCAATTTTAGAAAGAAACTAATGATTGGTGTAAATGCCTGATATACACAGCTCTTGGGGTGCATGCTTTACAGAGAAGGTGTTACAAACAAGCCTGGTTATCTTACACTTATTAATATAATTTTATACACAACTTAATCTCGATATCGTAAAACCAGTGCACTATTTCGACACATATATAAGTTTTGTGTCGTTATTTTTTTTTCTACCAATAAGCCTTTTTTTTCTATCAAATAATATCAAATATCGTTATAATGTTAAGCCGAAGTCAACGAAAAGATTTTTCACAGGGGGATTGGGCATTATTTGAAATAAAGCCTAGATATGTTTTTTCTTTAAATGAGTTCACAGAATCTTCAGTTTATTTCAAATCATTCTGAAAAAATCTTCTTAGTTCTGTGGAACAATGAGAAAAAATCTACCGAGCGGAGCATTAGCCAAAAGATAGAATGAAGTCTTTAGCGCTTGAGACCACTGATATTATATACAAGTATGGGAGCAGTAACGGAACACTGGGTGGTAAAAGGGGGTAGGCTTCATGGAGAAAATCTGCCGACAAACGGAAACGTCTGTCCGGCAAGTTTGCAAAAAAAAAAAAAACGAAAGTGACCCTGCTAATAATGGAGTTCGGATCATCATAGTATGAGCGAGTGATTTGCCAACTTCATCTTAGAAGAACATGATAAAATTTACTCTCGTGAAATCAAATAACATAACTGAATACGAAGTACTGTTTCAAAGTGAAGTTAGTTTTAATTGGAGTCCTCGACTGACGCATGGACGGTGTTGCAGCGTGTCACGCGTATTCTTTTTTACACGAAATTGCTTAACTTATTAATATTATGTTTATCTATGTAAAGAACACACACTTTAAACTATGCTTCAGTGTTTTCAAAAAATTCTGCACGCTTGTTAGAAACATGATTTTCGGGCCTTAAAAAATTGCTTAATTTTTTTTTTATTTTAGACTGCTGTAACTTTTAAAATATTACCTGAATTCGTGAAGTTCAAAGCGAGAGGCATGCGTTGGTATTAACTTCATAATGTTAAAAAATAAAATGTTGTGATCACCGCTTAAAGTCTCGTAGGAAAAAGACTGCAAGGAAAACCTTGCACGCCAGTATGGCGCGCTGCGAATAGAGGCGATATGCTTCTCGGCAAGCGTGGGAAACTGGCTCTTATCGCTATGCTGTTCCCATGCGTCAAAGGTGGAAATTCGACACCGGCGAACACTCCTCTTAAGTTGTTGGTATTATAAAACGTAACACATTTTAATATACCATAAACTAGGATTACTTTGTGACAACAGGGGGACACTGTACCTCTCAAAAATTTGATTCTTTGTCTGTTTGGCTAAGTATAAGTGACTGTTTATAATTACTTAAACTTGCACATTAAATCCAGCCGTAAAAGTGTTGTAGTATTTTACTAGACGGGCAAGAAAGAACCTTTCACGTTGCAATAATCCACTATTTTCTTTCACAAAAAAAAAAAAAAATCCTCAAATTTCGGTAGCTTTAAAATTACGTTTAATTTTATGAAAGAAAATGCTCCTTGACATTTTGTTCCTTTTCTTAAAAGTAGGAAACTCATATAGGATCCGAGGCCGAATAAAATTTAAGTGCCAAGTAGCCTACTGTATTTGCTTAGAACACATACGTTAGTCAGAAAAAAAGGAGATGAAAGGTAGAATTGTAAAGATTATTAATCCTTGTCGACGTGAGATGCGTCATCGGGGTTCGTTAATCCCCATTCAAGACTAACGCCCCAACCTCTCGAGGATCGAAGCTTGGCGGAGGGAGACAGGAACAGGACGTCATCGCGTACCCTACCTTGTGCGGACGAAACCACTCCATCAGCACTCCATGAATCGCCCACGGCTACCCCCGGGCGTGTTCAAGGAGGGATAACCCACCCTTAGTACACTCCAACCCCATTCTCCACACACACGCGCTGAGAGATGAGCACAGCCTAGAACCAATATGCCGGCCCTGTAATAGTTAGGCCCCCAGGCACGCCTGAAAAGATGGCCGGTGTAAGATCGCACAAGAGCGGGGGAAAGAAATAAAAAGGGAGCGTATGTGCAGCTTTATTCACCCCCACAGACTTCCCTCTGATCGTGAGGCTTTTGATTTCCGAAGCTGTAAGCCGACCGTTCCCCCGCGAAGAAGCTCCGAAGAAAACCCTTGTATAGCCTACGGGCGCCAATTTTCCTCGGATTGACAGGAAATTAATATGACGAGCGGACATCGCGTAGCTTAAGTCGAAAATATTTTGTAGGAAGATCACGCAGTCGTGTTTTCTACCGCGCCGCCTTCGAATCCTAGCTCAAACGTTCCTTTTATTCTCAGAAATTTATTTTTATATTACAGCAAAAGAAAAAATATTCAGACACAAATAAGTCCCATTAGAAAACTATAACAAGAGTAATACCGTATTTACTATTAAAAAATAATCCTTATAGTTTTTCTTTATGCATTTAAAATAATGAAATAAGGACAACTTTATTTGTTAGTACACCATTCAAGTCTTATTATTATAATTTGAAAATTACTTTACAATAAATAAAATCTTTAAATCAACTCTGTTGTCAAAGTAGCTTTATCAAGTACAATATTCTACATTATGCAGTTTTAGCTAACATTACGTTTTGTGGTTTCCTACTACGGATACTGATGTTTTGAAAAACATCAGTTTCGTATGGAAATCCTTAGAGAGACATCCAAAAAAGTCACCTTAGCGTTATAAAAAAAAAACGATACTCTTTAAACAAGAAGGTACAAGAATAACTAAAAAGTCTTCTTTACTCATTGTAACAGCAAATTAACCTTAAAAGTTAAAATCGGTCACGTACACCTTGAAATGTGACATAATATTTTCTGAATTCATCGTTATATCTTCTAACATGGTTGATCTACAACACTTAAAGGCTAGTTAAATAATAGTTTGAATAAATAAAGTGTTTTAATATGAAATTTGCTGTAAACTATTCCTGTAGTTCTTGAAGTAGAGGCACTGCAATTATTTATTTATATCGTGTTACCTTCGGAGTCGAGGAGTGTACAATGCATGAACCACTTACGTTACTTGGTACTAACTGTGTACCACGCCTGAAAAATGATCCTTAGATATGTCATTTTATGGAGCCTGCCTACTGACCGTGTGTTTCTGTGAGTGAGGTATGCCACGAAGAATGATGTGTGATATTGACGGGCTCATATGGTGCGGTATCACTAGAGGCCGGAAAAATTCGCGGGTTCACTAACCTGTAGTTTAGCTTACAAGAATATTTGTGAAACCGTGCAGGCAGCAGCTATTTATTAGATGCTCGCTGACGCTGTGAAATGCGCCTGTATTCCATTATAGTTTTATTATTGGCTCAGCTACGTCCAGGAAGTGTCGAGTAGTCAACGACCAATTGTGAACGTGATACAGACCTATAGTTGCTGGGATTTTAGCTTGCGCCTAACAGAAAACGCGAATTTTTCAGGTCCCTAGGTATCGCCTCTACCGCAAGACGCTGAAACGGCGTTCAGTGCTATCGTAGATCACTCGCCTGACTGACACTTTCAGTGATAACCCCATATTTTTACTGGTATAAATTTTTAAATAATGTCCCGTGCATGCTTCTAATGCAGTTTCACACGAATTCCGTGAGTAGTTTTTCAGATAATAGCAGGTTGAAAAGTCTGTGTTTACAGCCATTTTAAACTGCTTCCAAGTGATTTTTCTGATATGATGCTTTCAAAATAAATTTTCGTCTTTGTTTTATGGGTGTATTCTTTTCGTACATCGACACAATGGACACATGTGGATTACTTTCGTTAAAAAACGTATTTGCGAACATACTGCAGCGCATTTAAAGCATTTAGGTGATTGTAGATTTATTAAAAAATCAATATATTATGAACAATATACATAAAACACAAGTCACTGTTCCTTCGGGTTGGATGAAATTCTCATTTAATGGTTATTTAGACACCTCACGTGATAAAGAAATTTTTAAAGGCCACCACCGCGTTATAGGTCGTTCGGAATATGGTGAGCACTAAAGATTTAACCATTGAATAAAATCACTAATCGTTACTGCATACAATTCAACATTAACTATAGTTACCATTCTCCGTGTATGGTTGGCAGCGAATTGTCGAATAGAGTTCCGTGTTTTTTTCTATTTAAACACAACAATGCTGAAATAAAATTAATTGAAATAGACATATTTGTGTTTAATATGATTATTAAACTTTTTTTGTGAAGCTATGTATTTTCCAGCCGACTTCGTCGTTTATCTTACACGCGCAAACATCAAGGGACGTGTCCAGAGAGGTTAGCCATTTTCCGTCATTATCCGTTACGCGCGGAAGGATACGAATTGGTTGGAAATAGAAATTTAGCAGTGCTTTATTGAGTGATCACTTTGTCCCGAACCAACTGTAATATGAACACGGCACGAAAGGAAAAATACATTAAAGTACGTTTATTCTATTTAGTTGTTAATGTGTACCATGTGTAATTAAATGTTGTAAAGTAATTTTTCAGAAATCGCATTTGATTATACAAAATTTTAAATAGCTTCTATTTTAATTGAACCAACATGACATAAACAATACGTACCAAAGTCAAGTTATCTTGCTAAGCACTTTATGTGATATCTCATGGAATCAAATTACGTTCAGACAGCCTCAGTTCTGAAAATATGATAACAGAATGAACGTAAAACACAAAAATCATATCACCTTTATAAGTGGATGTAAGGAGTTTAATAAAATTCAGAAACATTTTTCTTGAACACTTTCATATTTAAAAGAAATTTACAAACTATCGCCGATTCGGAAATATGAACACGAAACTTACAAAATACACTATAAGTCATACCATTTTACAAAGAACTGAATGCATACCCAGTTTGATGTGTTTCTAAAACACGTTTAATTTTAAATAAAATTCAATAAAAAATTGTGATAAACCTGCCGTCTTGGACATTTTAACAGGGCATAACCGATTCAACGAAAATGTCAATTAGTTTACTAAGTAGTATATGCGTACTAAGTTTGACAAAGGTCTGATATATATTTCCTAATACAAAAAATAATTTAAAATGGTCTCCATTTTGAAAATTCGAACACACGTTAAACGAATAAACACCCTTACGAACCTACGCACAAACAGGAAGGTGATCTAATAAGCTACTTTTTCCTTAGGAAAGTAGAAACTTCTAGTGATACACCATTGTCTCCTTGCACTTATGATGATGTGTGAATTAGAATGAGTTCGTTTATATTATGAGAGTTAAAATTGTCAGGTTTCAAAAATATAACCAGGGATTAATTTATTTTATGCCAAGCGGTTCACATAATGCTACCAGCATATTTTTTTTCTTTCACTTATTATTTTTAAATTATGAGCTAAAATTTTTTTCGGATTTTTATGACATTAATCACGTAACTCGCGTGATAAATGAAATATGTTCCAGAAAACTAAACCACTTTTTTGACGATCATGACATCATACACAAAAGTCTGACAATTAGTGCATATTTCGGTAATTAATTACTTTTACATAAATACAATGAAGAAGAATGTTTCACACATGTAATATTTCATCAGACACTGCTCCAAGCACATTTGTTGTTTATGATATTTGATAAATGCTTGTAAAATTCAGGTGGCGTTAATTTTTGAAAATATTGTCTAGTTATTTGAGTTTACCAAATATTGTGACAAACATTTTAATGGCGTTCCAACTTTACAAAAGTATATATTTTTAAGTATGGCATTCACATATAAACAGTATATTGTAGGCGTCGTTCATTTTTATTTACAAATTTTTTGTAAGTACGGTAGAGTTCGGTTAAAAAGTATATGCTTTAAAATTGATAAAACATTTATATTTGATTTTTCCTTAAACGAGGACTGAATGGGCTTTAATTTAGCACAGATATGCATATTAAATTAGTACAACATTAATGTGAACCTCACGATTATCGAAGTTTAATAAGGATGTGTGTGTATGGGAGGGGTACATAAAATACAACCACTTTATTTGGTATCCCTTTAGGTGGAGTGCTTAACATTAACTGTTTGCTAAAATTATTTGTGATGGTAGCTCTAGTTGTTTATATGAAAATGAGATGTATTAAACTAATTACGACATTATAAATAAAAATTCCTTTTCCTCCTTTTTTTAAAGTATGAGACTTGTTTTAAGACCGTAGATAAATTTTTTTGTTACATTTGGTAGAGTTCTCTTACGCAGATTCTTAAACATTACTTTTAAACTTTACGTCTGCACAATATGCACTCTCGATATTAAGTCAACGTTTAAGACAAAAACGAAATTTAGTCCCCCTTTGTTGCTGAAAGTTTCAAATTAATTTGGGTACAAATTTGATGTGTTGTTTTTAATATTTTGTGATCCAACCTACTTTTTTTTTTTTTTTTTCGTGGTAGCTCTATATGTCGAGTATCCACGCCGGAAAAAAAATCACATAAACCTTCCCTTCCTTCGATTGTATGAATAAACGTCATTCGGGATAAAATGAGCACTTTTGTAAACCTAGTAATTTTTGCCCTTTACTATAAACAAAAATGTCTACGTAACAATCTAATTGTATTGATTGTACCGTAGCCAACAGCTAACGTTCGACGTCATAAGAAGTGACATATTTTAATTATTATTTTAGTCATCGTTGTTTGCAAAAGTGCTGACTTTATATTAAACCACTTATAACGTAAATAATGACGTGTCTGTTTGCAGATTTATTTGGTGTTATTTTTTTTAACTTTGTAGGAACTGAATGAATGAGTACACGCTGCGTCATCTAACTGATTTCAGACTCGACATTATATCATGCGAAACGTATTCAAATTATTGTTCTGGGCGTGGCCAACAATTAATTACAAAATATTTCTTTGCTTTGAGCTATGAACACGGAATATTCACTCATTCAAGTGAACCCATAGTAAGGAACATCAATTTTGAAATTTCAAACTATCTAATGGTATGTTAATTTGATTTTTTAAATTCTGAAATCGATTCTGCGTAAGTCTGTCGTAAATAAATAGCATCATTAGAAAATGTGCAAATATTTGGTAAATTATTTTTAATACTCTCTACTGAATATAAATCCGTAACATTTTAACAACACCAACTGTTTAAATATACAACGAATAAACGTTTAACTTTTGCTCTATATATCTCTGTATAGTTACGTATAGGTATAATTTTACATATACACATACAATATTTAGTCTGTGTAATATATATACATATATAGTATACAGAATGTCCAGAAACGACGGCGTAATAAACACATTACGCGAATCCTGGGCCAAACATGAGACGAAAATGTTTGCGGCAAAATGTTATACAGTGAGAATTTACGCGTAATATGGCAACACAGCACTGTAGTTAGTCCACGCTTGCGCTCCGAAGATATCTTACTTACCATACTACCGTTGTTATGACCTTCGTATTACGGGCGCAGATTCAAATCCTGAGAAATCCAAGCATTATTCTATGTTTACTTAATGTAATATGCATGCTGTAATAACAACACGGGGAGCGCAAGAAGGGCCTTTCGGGATTTTCTCCGTGTAGCGTTGCTTCATTACACACGTAAAATGTCCTCGTATAATATTTGCCACTTAAATTTTTGTCTCTAATTTAGACTAGGATTCGAGCTGGGAGAATGATTTCTTAATCATGTTCGGGCTGAATCCTTTCAAATTTCTCTCTGCAACGAATGTGCTCCTCTTCAAATAGTTTGTGCTCTTCTGAAGGTCTGACTTCAAGGAACAAGTGTATAAAATTAATTAATATGAATAAATACGTCCATACATCGTACATTGCTACATTCAAATAACCACGAGAAACTCACAGACAGTACTGAATAATTAAAACATGTCAAAAATGTCTCGCACAACAGAATAAAAGCCTAGGTATGAAATATTGTAACTCGAGAACGCCAAAAAATTTTGAACTGTGAGTTCATCACACAATTTATGATATACTGCGTGTATGAAAAAAATATGAAGGTATATTTTATTAAAAAAATATATATTCTAATTTTTATTTATCATATACGCACAAAATCCTACGTGGTAGACGATGCCGTTGAAAATTTCATAGCAATTTAATGAAGTATTAATTATAAAAACCTAACAAACTAAATTTTAACTAAAGTTCTATTACAACTTTACACAGTACATAATAGCTAAGAATTTATAGATATACTCAATCTATGTAATAATTTGTAAATAATAAGAACAACGAGACAGTTATTTTTGGACTCTGGATAAAAAAATGTATGTAATTAATTTATCGCATTTTATTGTAACCATATTTACGAATTGCTGCAGTGTATTATACTATCCAAAATTGAATGTACTGAGAGTAATCGTCTTGAAATACAAGTTGTCACCAGTTTGTCTAAGTACAGTGCATACACAAATTCACCAAAAGTATTTGCATTGTTAAGGAAGCAGTCATATGCAACTCGACTGCATTAATATTATTGGTTCACATTATTTGGTATATTCTTTTCTATCAATCTAAATATTTAACTGAGTAAAATATTAAAAATTTTCCCTGGTTAAAGACGATTGAATTTATTTCGAGATACCTATCAGCTCTACAGGGATCTAATGGTAACATTTTTTTAAAAAATGCAATTAAGAACCAGCCACTGTATTTCAAATTGAAAACAGACGCAACATAGGTATTTAACTTAATGATAAGAAATACAACACATTAATTGAGCGATATTATGTACTACCGTGTAAATGAAGACGTACTCCTCAGAAAGTTTGCGTAGAGAGAATAATAACAACACATAACATTCTCGACACTAAAGATACCGTTACACTAAACATAACTGCCTGTACAGACTAAGGTACTCATTGGAGACACCCTTCTGCTCTGACGAATAGGTGAAGTTTTTTACTGGGTAGAAGAATACGCTTCATAAGCTTGCGATATTCATCAACCGCAATTCATTATATTTAATGGCCAAAATTGTAGCTGAACTGTCATAAATCAAATATTTACTTATAACCAAGGCTTGCGACCACTATCCTCTATATCCTCTCGCCATTATGTAAGGATGACAGTAAAATAACTTCAATAAATATGTAGGCCGTTCACGATAAAAGGAGCAAGGCATTTTTTTTTTTGTTCACCGTTTCGTAGCCAGCCGTCTTTACTTTTTTAATATGAAAACTTCCATGTAAATAAAACTCAGTGTAAAGATTTCAACATGCCAATAGAAGTCAAGCGAGGCAGCGGTTACGGTTTGAGGACAGACGTCATTGAGCCGCGGGAGACGGCGCACCAAAGTGCCACCGTCAGGCGTCGAGTTAGGCATCGGGATGCCGTTGTAGAGAGACGTCGGCGAGCCACCAAGACGGTAGGGCGGAGTACCACATTCAGGCGTAGAGTTAGGCGTCGGGATGCCGTTGTAGAGAGACGTCGGCGAGCCACCAAGACGGTAGGGTAGAGTGCCACAATCGGGCGTCGAGTTAGGCGTCGGGGTGCCGTTGTAGAGAGACGTCGGCGAGCCACCAAGACGGTAGGGCGGAGTACCACATTCAGGCGTAGAGTTAGGCGTCGGGATGCCGTTGTAGAGAGACGTCGGCGAGCCACCAAGACGGTAGGGCGGAGTACCACATTCAGGCG